>JACGWL010000748.1:0-86494 GCA_034509725.1 Sesamum angolense
GTGTACATCGAAGAGGCTATTAGACTAGCAGGGGGTTGTCGATCACAAATGACAACAACAACCAGCCAAACCAGTTCATACACTCCGAACACTTCAAAAGGGTCAACTAGCCTAACAAACAAATGGTTGAAAGAACTGAGAAATGGGATTATAGTAATGGCATCAGTATTCGCTACCGTGTCATTTCAAGTAGCATTAACTCCTCCTGGAGGAGTATATGGCAAGATTGGGGTTCAAACACAACAATGTCCAATAGTTCAGTCGTCCCTGCACATCAGCCTGGAGTACCAATTTTCTATGATTTGGATCGCAAGCAATTTAATGGGATAATAGATAATGAACATAGAATCGTGAGTTCTATTTGTACTATTATTATGATGATACAACCTTTAAATATCCAGTTGCGACCACCCTGGAACGTGCTATTAGTTTGCTCGGGCCATATTTGGTCCTATTTAATGTAGCATCTATAGCAGTGGAATTTCTCTCAATCGAGTCAGTCATGACCAAGAAGTCGATCAAGAAATATACAAGAATGCGAACATACTACCCCTGGCTCCTAATTGTAGTCCTTGCCTTGGTTACCTTCGGCGTCAGCAATATCATGTATTTCCTACCTCGGCGGCAGAGAGTTCGAGGATCCCAAAATACACAAACTTCATCAAACAGTTCATTGGCAAATTCTGGTCCTTAGTCAAATTCATTTATTGTATAATATATATTTGTCATGTAATTCAATTATAACATGGTTTGTACTAGCACTGGTTGTTGTTGACTTGGTCCATCCATCATCCTATTATGTCAGTTAAAATGTCTTTCTTGAACCTTTTTTTTAAGCACCCTAGGGTGGGGGAAGCTTTTCGGGGTTCCCATCCCTTCTTTATAAAATTTAAAAAGCAGTCACCATTACACGCTTACAAAAACATCAAAATTCTCTTTTATATTATAAGATTTTTTGCCAATATTGTCTTGTTTTTTTTCTTCCGCTTGGTTTGCGCCATTCGGGCCACAAGATTTACTCCTTTGCCGCGTCACTCTCATTTTCTCATCTGAATACTTAATGAAGGACTACGATTGCACGTCCATAGGGAACTGGTTCCTTGGCAACAATTATATTACAATTTTTGTGTTTTGCTATCGTTTGCTAATTTTACCAACGTTGATTTGGTAAGAACATGCTATTCCTTGATGTTCTATAATTGGTTTAATAAGAAAATTGAATTATTGTTTTTTATCTTGCACAAGTTTTTAAGTCGAATTATTTAAAATATCGACAACCACTCTCACTCACAGAAAATAAAAGGTCGGTTATCGCACTACAATTACAACACATGAATGATAAAGATATGACAAAAATTACAAGTTTGATCCTGTAATTACATGATATGTAGCTATTCATCTCATTTTATATAAGTTTATTATAATTTTTTATTATTTTTTGTTATATTGAGGCATATATTGATCGAACTCATGTATTATAATGTTGTTTACCTTAGTATACTTTAAATTTTGGCTTTCTTAATTATTGTAAAATTAAGCTAATTTATTGCTTATAATTGTTACTAAGAAATTTATTTACATAACTAGTGTACCTAAAAAATAATTTGCAATATCAATCTGCTTTCAATAATTCGCACTGTACAATATCTAATCAATTAACACATATTATATTATTTTAAAATAATATATATTTCACTATTCTGGATGGACAAAGTATTTAAATTCATACAAATAAAATATATACACATATAATATTTTAGCCCATATACAAAAGGGGAATTACGCTAGTTTGAAAAGAAATAAGAAAGTATTAGAAAGAGAAAGAATAAAAAAACAGCCCCAAAAAGCATATTGGATCGCATCTTCTACTTCATGCAATATACACATGATACATATAAAAAAATTATACATGTATTTCATTTTAAAAAAATTATACATATAACTTATATTATGTTATATAAAATAAAAATATAATAAAAAATTCAATCCACTCTAAAAAGTGCTGGAATACATAAAAAATCCTAATATTTGGAAGTCATCAATGGTAGGTGATAGGTTGCCTCAAATTTGGTCCATGCACACACACACACACACACACACACGTATATAGGGTAAATTACAACTATCTTTAATGAGGTTTGGCATAATTACGAATACTCCCTTATTGTTTGAAAAATTATAAATACATCCTGATGTTTGATAAAATTATTTAATTTTGGATGGAGGTATGGAATTGTCAACTTTGCCCTTACTGGTTTTTTTAATTTTTTTAAAAAAATTAGAAACTTATAAAAAATCGAACAGGGTGGATGAAAAATTTTAAAAATTATAAAAAATTATCCACTTAGTCCATAAAAAATAGAAGTTCACTCCCGAATTCAGAGAGATATACTTCACCATATATATATATATATATATATATATATATAATTTCGTACACTATTATATTATATACGAGTAGGGAGAGACAGAGGTTGGTTGCTAGACAAAAAGTCAAAAAGTAGAAGAAACTAGGAGAGAGAGAGAGAGAGAGAGATGATCAGCACAGTATAATCACGTAAATATGTAACTGGTGGTAATTTGATTATATTTTTAAATATAATTTACATAAGAAAACAATTTCCCTTACTATAAGTATTCGATTAAAAGTTTGATAGAATTATTTTTAATTAAATGAATGATTAAAAAATTCATATTATTTATTAGGTGTTTATATTGTTGGATTAAAATTTGAGAAGAGCAAATAGTGAGATGTTTACTTCCTTTGATTAACTTGTATTAATTGTTAAATGACTCAATTGACCCTGAGCTCATTTTAAGACCCCTAAAAATCCCCAAGACCCACTTTGAAGGCTATATGTTAGACTACGTCGTGCACGTGAAAATTAGACTTGGGACCTCCGATATCGATGATAACTATAAAACAACCAGAATATCTTGAGAGCATCAACCAAAAAGTCTTGAATTGCAACCAACACTTCTAAATCTCTTCAAAACGAATCCTACCACAAAAAATGCGACTCCATTCTACGAGAATTTTTTAGAAAGAAAGTAATTCCCATGTGATTATTGTTATTTATTACTAAAACGGATTAGTATATTGCTAACTAAAAACATCTCAATACACACATAAATAAAATATTACACATTTAAAATGGTTACACACATCCAATATTAATCTGCAATATAAAAATAGAAACAACAACACAACAAAATAAACAAACAAAAAAACCGAAATCAGAAAAATTATAAATAAAATTAGTATTTACAGAAAATAAATTAATACGTAGAGTACAAGTAATAACATACAAATAACTTATTTGCACAATAAAGTGCTACAGTAAAAAGCACTAAAAAGGTGTCATAAAGTAGATTTGAGGGCAAAATGGACAATGGCAACCTCAACTAAATTCATGATGACTCAACCCACCACTTTTGGTGGGATGAGTTATGGAGATTGAACAGTGAATAATACCGAGCTTGGCTAATATTTTCGGGCTCCTATAATGCCAAGTAAATCTTGCACTATACTATATTATTTTCTTTTATACAAGTTAATCATCGAAAGTAAATGGGGCCTTAAAGTATTAGCCTATATAAATAAATTAATATAGGTTAATTTTGTTGTATGGAAGCCCAGTATAAAATCAAAATTCGATACTAAACACTGTTTCACTTATATAAGTAATATCACCATAGGAGGTGGTATAATTTTTATACCATAACTACCCAATTTATACTAAATGATTTTTTAACCCATGGTAATAAAGTCAAAAAGTAGAGTTGGTGGCATTCATTTGTCTCCTCACTTTCTTACATCTTGGGTGTAACACTTTTCCTCCATTTTTTCTCACCGGAAGCTCTTTATTACCCATGGTAATAAAGTCAAAAAGTAGAGTTGGTGGCATTCATTTGTCTCCTCACTTTCTTACATCTTGGGCGTGAAACTTTTCCTCCATTTTTGCTCACCCGAAGCTCTCGACTCTCACGTAAGTTCTTCGACTTTTTTTTTTTCCTTTTTTTTTTTTGGTTTGTTTTTGTAGAAGCTCAAATATGGGTACTAGATGTGTCAACATGGGTTGAGATCAATGGGTTCAACCCAACCCAACTAGTTTTGGGTTGGGTTGGGTTGGTTAATTTTTAAAATGGGTTGATATGGGTTGAAATTAAATAAAATTATATTTTGTATGGGTTAAGTATGAGTTGTATATGAGTTGAAAATGGGTTAGATATGGGTCCAACCCATAAACTAAACTAAAAAAAACTAGAAAACCCACTATTTCTATTTTTTTTATTCACACATCTCTCTCTCACACAAACTCTTCTTTTCATATACACACATTCTCTAACATATCTTTCACACACATTCCTCTCTCTCTCTCTCTCTCACACACACACACACACAACACAAAAACACGCTACTCTCTCATACACACACTTTTACATCTCTCCCCACCACCCTCTTCCCCCCCTCCCCACCCACCCACACACTCACACACTATATTTTAAATTATTTATAATGTTATTCTTATTATTTTTAATTGTTTAGTGATTTTATATTTTTATGTGATTATTTTATTTCATATACAGTTTATGATTATGAAGATGATGAAGATAAAGATAAAAATTGTCTCTCAACAAATATAGAGAATTTAGTTGCACACTTGGTGTTCATTCAAAATGAGCATTTAAAATGTTATGAATTATTTTTGATAAAATGTAGTATTTTGTTAGACAGAATCTTAATGTACATGGTCATTAGACAGAAATGACATATAATATAAATTTTGTTGTATTACATTGTAAGTAGTAATTATCTTTTTCAATAGTTCAAGTATTGTCCTTTGTTCTTTTCGTTGTGTGAAATTTTAAAATTTAAATTAATAAAATGGTTTATACTAACCCAACCCGACTCATTTGCAACCCAACCCATTTTGGACCCGACCCGTTTGGACCCAACCCAAACCCGACCCAACCCGCCCATTTGCCACCCCTAATGGGTACTTATGGGGCTATTTTTTTGTGTTTTGGTTGATATTTTCATAGCAAAATTTTGATTATTCAACTCACTTTTTCTTAATTTTTTTTATATAAAAGCATGTTTCAATTTTAAAGAATGCAAATTATAAGTTAATAACTCGAAAAATGGAGTATTTCACTTTTTCTACCAAAAGTATACTCTTTTTTCAATTTTAATATTCCAGGTTTTCAAGTCATCAGACTTAGTACCCAAAGTTTTAGTTTTCATCCACTTGAGTACCCTCCGTTAAGTTGACCGTTAAAACTAATGGTTTACCCAATTTTGGAGGAAAAATTAGGTGAGAATTTGTTTATGTAAAGAGGCTTCCAATTTATTCAACATACAAAAAAAATTCTATCTTAATTTTTTTTTATTTTAATTTCATAATTGAGGACAATAATTTTAAAACAATACATATTTAATACAATTTCTATAAAAAAAAAAAAAACAATTTTACTGGGAATTTTTTTTTTCTTTTTTTTCTTGGCCAAAATACAAATGTTGTCATACTTTATTTATCGAGGGTTCATACTATAATTATTCATATTTTTTTTTAATTATTTTAACAAATATTTTTTTTGGCTTTTTTATGACTAGGGAAATAGAAAATTTTAATAAATTTGTAAACAAAATTCTTTCAGCCAAAAATAATAAATGAAATGTATTTTTTATTTTGTGCACGAACAACGATATAATATATTAAAGTAGGCTTAAAGGCAATTTTGATCCTCTAATTATACCCATTTCTCATTTTAGTCCTTTAATTTCTAGGGTTTCAAAATGATCCTCTAACTTTTTTAATTGCTCAATTTTAGTCCTTTTGCCGGAAATCTCTAAATTTGCCGAAAAATACCACCTGGATCTGATGTGGCATTATAAATTAGGGAAATTAATTTTCTTGGTTAACGATACATGATATGCCAATTACATGGATTTAATTAAAATAAAATAAAATATGACGTGGCATTAATTGACACATCATATTAAAGATTTTTTTATATATACACAATTATATATATATATATATATATATATTTAATTATATATATCGAGCAGAGACAGCCAACCGCCACTTTAGAGGCGACGACGGCCGTCGCCGCCCAACCTCTGGGCGAGGGCGAGGTCGCCCCTCGCCTTCGCCCAGCACAAGACTCGTCGCCAGAAAAAATGCGGCGACGCCCTTTTCTTTTCTGCTCGACAAGGCGATCCCTCGCCTAGCAAGCCGTCCGCCTAGACATTGGCGGCACCGGTCGCCGGGGCCTATATATATTTGTACTATATATGTGTAGTTATATCTATATATCCACAAAAAAAAATTGAAAAGAGGAAAAATGCATAATTTTTTATTTTTGAACATCTCTAGGGCTTGTCTGATCATCCAGTATCATTATCCTCGACTCAAAGTTTGCATTTCCTTTCTGAGAAAAAGTCTATTATATGAGATTTAATTTTAACATTTAAATATGCAGTGAGCAAGAATATGGTTTCTTTCGCTCTTCAGCTCCTTACAACATTGGAAGTTTCATCATGCCTTTCATAAGTCAATTAAAGAAAATGCCCATGCAAAATAAAAGTGCGTCATCATTCTCAATGTAGTATTATTTCAGGAGCATATTTTACGAATTTTTTCTGAAAGCACCATCCCGCATTCAAAAGCTAGCATGTTCGTCTTGTTGAGTACCATTTAAGTAGTTTGCAAACATTATGCTTGACTACCAATGATTAAGTAATTCAGCAACTATTAGATAAAAAGAAAAATACAAACAACTATCTAAATATCCTATCTAACTATCTAAAGTAGAAGACGATAACTATTCAGGGCCTTACACCACCAAATCCCAAAGAAAAGGTTCAACTATAGCATAATCCTGTTATTATGACCTCTTTTCCCAGAGCAAAAAATCAGTTAACGTACAAAACAGAAAAGCAAAAAACAACGGAAAATGTAAAAAGAAAGTATTTACCCAGAAAAATTCCACTTTAAGACAAAAATAAAAATCAAGCTCAGAGTAGAATATATGATGGAAAAATTTAGCCCATTGGTTTTAAACGAATTACACCACCAGAAAGGTGGTTTTCAATCAGAAAACCTGAATGAGCACTTGTCTAAGGACATGGCGCCATTAGCTAGTAGTCCTGTTTCTGTCTGTATGTTTTTCAACCACTGCTTGAATAACGAGGATTCAATGGCATTCCTACAACACCAATAGCTGCAGATAAATAAAAGATGAACAGAAATATCATGCCTTCACACTCAGAATCATGCCCAATATTTCAACGCACTCTCACTTTTTCTCTCTCCCTCTGTTCCTCCCTCCCCACACGCACACACACACACACACACACATACAAGTATCTCTTTCAGAGACACAAACAGAGACAGGCATTTCATAAAACAAACTGACACTAATTATTCTCACACTATTATTGTCTTGTCTGCAGCCAACTGCGTCTACTAGCATCCTCAGTAAGCATAATCCTACAATTTAACTTTACATCTTGATACAAATTTACTAAGAGCTCACAGCCACTAGGTTCTTTTTCAGTTTGCTATAGACGCATCTTCTGGCTTGCCTATGTGCATGCGTACCGGTTTTCTACTGCAGGGAACCGTGGAAACACCAAAATACAGCAGCAAATTCGGGAGTTGAAAGACATCTACTTCAATAAAATTTCGCTTCGACATATAAGCTCACAATACATCCATACCTATTCATAATTCTGTTAAAGCTTCAATTACCGCAATAATTGATCTAAACTATATGTATATTACTAGTTTAACTTAAAGGTTTAAGCACTTCTGTCGAATCTAACCTTGGAAACCTTGAGAAAGTCAAGCTCAACGGACGTCTTCATTGTCAATAAATGGGTTCACAACCTTTCAACATAAGAACTTTTTATTTTCTCTAAATAGATGCTACTCAATACGTTATGCGAATATTCATATAATTGATTGAGTATTCAAAGCTTAAAAAAATACCATCTTGTACAACTGGGACAAAATCAATTCCACCAATGTAAACTATGAACCCACAGTAGTATCGTATACTAAAGAATCAAAAGAAAATCATGCCTGAAATCAGAGTCTGAGACGCCGGCGGCAGCCACGATGGCGACGGGTTGACTGAGCTGACTCGGGAGGGTGATGGTGTGAGTGAGAATAGGGGAGGTTGATTCAGAGGCCATTCTTGCACAGAAAATTGGGGTTGTTCTGTGAAGACGACGTGTAGAAGTGGAGGAAAAATGTGACAAATTTGTTAGCGGGCTGGAGATTTTGATGCGTCTGGAAATGGGAAGAAACACTGTGGGGAGAAGAAAAAGCGCCCCCATCATGTGTTTTTGTCAGCACACTCAAATGTAGGATTCTGCACCATTCTTGAAAGGCTTAAAGACACGCTGCCCTCGGAACTGTAATTAAATTAATGGATAATTACACTGCACTCTAGATGTTTGGTGTAATTACATGATTCTCTATGTTTTGTGAAATTATACCTAATATTTTTTAAGTTTATTTTCATCTAATAAATTAGTTTATCTGTTAATCATAATTTATTAAATATACTGATATTAATAGAAAAATTGAATAAAAATTTCTATATATCTCAATTGACTTATTACTGACTTATTGTAGGTCAAATAATTTTTTTTCGAACTACACTACCCTTATAATGGTGAAAATATACATTCTCATATGCATCAACTCATGAAGACATATGAGGGTAATTTAATCATAAAAAAAAATTATTTAACCTGCAATACGTCAGTAATAAATCAATCGGGGCAAATATATATCAGCAAATTCGATGAGATTTGACTAACGGAGGAACTAATTTGTTAGAAGGAAGCAAATATTAGGGGTGTTAGGTGTAGTTTCTCAAATTACAAAAGGTTTACGGATAATTACACCAAACCTCGTGGGAGGAGAATGTAACATTTACCCCCTACAATTTTAATAATTGAATATTATTGTCCTTATACTATATATATTGTAGTTCAATTTTTCTCATATTTATTTGTATTTTAAATTCAATTAAATTTTTATTAATTGAACAAAATATATTTTCATTACAATTCATTAAAGTTTAATTAGTAATTTAAATAGCTCAAATTTTATATATTTTTACATACTCAAAATTAAGTAATGAGTCAATATAATAAATACACAATAAAATTTCATGTAAAAGATTTTATTAATTTGGTAAAAATTATTAAATATTTAATTTTTCATATGAAAGAGATTAATTACATATTTATTTTTATATATATTTTCATTGAAAAAGATGACAAAATATATGTACTTATTTTTTAGAAAATTGCAATTTTCATCCAAACTATAGGCTTCTGTGTAAGTTTAGTCCTAGGCTTCTATGCAGATTTAGTCCCATACCATATGAAATGGCTAATTTAGACTCATAGTTTAACTTTTTTTTTTTTTTTTTTGCAATTTTAGTCCCAACGTTAAAAAACTTATTCATTAATTGATCGGATGAAATAGGTGCGCCAACCTGCTAACGTCGGTTTTGAGGGGAATACGCATCATGTGAGAAGCACGTGATCATGTGGTTATTTTAAAAAAAAAAAGAAGCAAAAAACAGAAAAATGTCAAAAGTGTGTTACCAAGAGTAAAAGTTTAAAATTTAGGGAAAATTGCATAACCCCACGTATTATAAAAATTCAGCTAATAATCTCCCGTATTATGCAAAAAAATCCCTTGTGTTTTTTGAAATCTTACGCACACTCCCCTTGCCATTTATTTGACTTGACGGTGTTAAAACTTTTTGTAATTTTTTGTTACCCTTGTGTATTATAAAAAAATTATTATAATAACTGTTGGATCTTCTATTATTGCATCAGAATCGTAGAATCTAATCAAATTTTAGTAACCATTGATCTTCCATTTTTAAAAATGAATGGTCCACATGTTATGTATTTAAAAAATATATTTTATGTATATAATTGTATATAAATTTATGATGCATATATAATCTTATATAGTATGGATATTTTATTATTATTATTATTGTTAGTAGTAGTAGTAGTAGTAATAGTAGTATTATTATTATTATTTTTGCAACTATAACCCAAAATGGGGTATAGTTTCAAGATTAAGAGGCTACTAATGGCTCCCCAACTTTTCTATTTCTTATTTTTTTGAAAAAACATGCCCAAGTCATTAGTAGCACTAATATATACTAATTAATTAGTAGTTATTATTTTAAAGTATTGACTTTATTATTTTGTTGTCTACAACTCCGTCTTGGCATATAATTTTGATGCAATAGAGCTTTGTTTTGTTGTGATTGGTGTACGAATTTATTATTTTGTCCATGCTTGGGGCCAGTCCATCTCATTAAAAATTCTGATAGTTTGCCGTCAACTCTGACGAATAGAACTAAAATATTATAAAATTAAAATTAATACATATTTTAATAATACCCATCAGTCCCACAATTGCATTGTTGCCTGTCGGATACTAATGCCAATGACGTACTTATGAAACTGACATCGCTATTAGAATTTATAATTATCACTAATTTTATAACATATTTTTATTCTTTTTGTACAAAATTTAATATTATATAATATTTAACCAGTAAAAATATTTATTAATTAATAAAAATTAATAATATTTATTTATTAAAAACAATTAACTAATATAAGTATTAACTATACATTAATTAAGTATTATTTATTTTTTAAAATTAAAATAATAATTGATCAAAAAATACAGAGAAACAAATTAAAAAAAAAAAAAAAAGGAGTAGGCTGGAATCGTTAGCTAAGCTAATCAGCTAACCACTGCAGCACTTAGGTGTTTGGCTAAACTTATAAACTTCTCAAAACATCTTAAAGATGTTTAAGAGTTAATTTATAAGTTCAAAAAAATATTTGGCTAATTTTTTTTAAAAGAACTTTAAGATCTCAAAATAAAGTATTTTGAATCTTATAAGTTTTTTTTTTTTAAAAAAGTTAACTTTTCTAACTTGTTTTATAAGATTTATAAGTTATATAAAATTAATATGTTAAAAGACTAAAATATCCCACTCATACACTTACACACTCTCTCTCTCACACACCCACGCACACTCTTCTCTCTCTCTAGGATTTAAATTTCTTTTTACTATCTAATTTTTTTGAATATTAAAAAAAAGAGAGAAAAATACCTTATTATTTATTAATAAATTATTATAGTTAAATAAAAATAAGATTGGTATTGGTATTGTATTTACTAAAAAATATAAAATTTAAGATATTATAAATTATACGACTAAAAATAATCATTTCATTAACAAATATCAATTATATATTTATATTAATATTTGACTAGCATGAATTGTACATATATATTATTTTATTCAAAAGTTTAGGTAATAATTTATTATTTTTTTATTATTGTAAAAATATTATCTATTAATTTTTATTTTAAATTAAACTAATGTGTACTATTTATAAAAATATTTAAAACAAAATATGTAAAGGAATAAAACATTATTTGATTCTAATGGTATACATGTTCATTTTAGTTATTTTACCAATTAAAAACCTTATTATGCCAATCACTGTAACATCTTATAAGTTTTAACATCTTATAAGTACTTCACCATATATATATATATATATATATATATAATTTCGTACACTTTCAATAAGACAATACTATTAAAAGACCAAAAAAGAGTAGCCCAAGTCAACCTCATCTCAAAGGTTGCTAGACAAAAAGTCAAAAAGTAGAAGAAACTAGGAGAGAGAGAGAGAGAGAGAGATGATCAGCACAGTATAATCACGTAAATATGTAACTGGTGGTAATTTGATTATATTTTTAATATAATTTACATAAGAAAACAATTTCCCTTACTGTAAGTATTCGATTAAAAGTTTGATAGAATTATTTTTAATTAAATGAATGATTAAAAAATTCATATTATTTATAGGTGTTTATATTGTTGGATTAAAATTTGAGAAGAGCAAATAGTGAGATGTTTACTTCCTTTGATTAACTTGTATTAATTGTTAAATGACTCAATTGACCCTGAGCTCATTTTAAGACCCCTAAAAATCCCCAAGACCCACTTTGAAGGCTATATGTTAGACTACGTCGTGCACGTGAAAATTAGACTTGGGACCTCCGATATCGATGATAACTATAAAACAACCAGAATATCTTGAGAGCATCAACCAAAAAGTCTTGAATTGCAACCAACACTTCTAAATCTCTTCAAAACGAATCCTACCACAAAAAATGCGACTCCATTCTACGAGAATTTTTTAGAAAAAAGTAATTCCCATGTGATTATTTCTATTTATTACTAAAACGGATTAGTATATTGCTAACTAAAAACATCCAATACACATACATATACATAAATAAAGTATTACTCATTTAAAATGGTTACACACATCCAATATTAATTTGCAATATAAAAACAGAAACAACAACACAACAAAATAAAAAAAACAAAAAATCGAAATCAGAAAAATTATAAATAAAAATAGTATTTACAGAAAATAAATTAATACATAGAGCACAAGTAATAACATACAAATAACTTATTTGCACAATAAAGTGCTACAGTAAAAAGCACTAAAAATGGTGTCATAAAGTAGATTTGAGGGCAAAATGGACAAATGTCAATCTCTACTAAATTCATGACAACTCAACCCACCATTTTTGGTGGGATGAGTTATGGAAGTTGAACAGTGAATAGTACCGAGCTTGGCTACTATTTTTGGGCTCTAATAATGAACGTAAACATTACACTATACTATATTATTTCCTTTTATACAAGTTAATCATTGTTCCACTTATAAAATAATATCACCATAGGAGGTGGTATAATTTTTATACCATAACTATCCAATTTATACTGGACGATTTTACCCATAGTAATAAAGTTAAAAAGTAGAGTTGGTGGGCATTCATTTGTATCCTCACTTTCTTACATCTTGGGAGTGAAACATTTCCTCCATTTTTGCTCACCCGAAGCTCTCGACTCTCAGGTAAGTTCTTCGACTTTTTTTTTTTTGTTTTTGTAGAGGCTCAAATATGGGTACTTATGGAGCTATTTTTTTGTGTTTGGCTTATATTTTCATAACAAAATATTGATTATTCAACTCACTTTTTTTTAAATTTTATTTTTACATAAAAGCATGTTTCAATTTTAAAGAAATGCAATTTATAAGTTAATAACTCGAAAAATGGATTATTTCACTTTTTCTACCCAAAGTATACCCTTTTTTCAATTTTAATATCCCAGGTTTTTAAGTCATCAAACTTAGTACCCAAAGTTTCTAGTATTCATCCACTTGAGTACTCTTCGTTAAGTTGATCGTTAAAACTAACGGTCAACCCAATTTTGGGGGAAAAATTAGATGAAAATTTGTTTATGTAAGGACATGTTTGGCTTTCAAGTTATTCAACATACAAAAAAAATTCTATCTTAATTCTCTTTTATTTTAATTTCATAATTGAGGACAATAATTTTAAAACAATACATATTTAATACAATTACTATAAAAAAAAAACCAATTTTACTGGGATTTTTTTTCTTTTTGCTTGGCCAAAATACAAATGTTGTCATACTTTATTTATCGAGGGTTTATACTATAATTATTCATATTTTTCTTTTAATTATTTTAACAAATATTTTTTTGGCTTTTTTATGACTAGAGAAATAGAAAAAATTTATAAATTTATAAACAAAATTCTTTCAGCCAAAAATAATAATTGAAATGTATATTTTATTTTGTGCACAAACAACGATATAATATATTAAAGTAGGCTCAAAGGCAATTTTGGTCCTCTTATTATACTCATTTCTCATTTTAGTCCTTTAATTTTCTAGGGTTTCAAAATGATCCTCTTAACTTTTTTAATTGCTCAATTTTAGTCCTTCTTTGCCAGAAAATCTCTAATTTCGCCGAAAAATGCCACCTGGATCTGATTTGGCATTATAAATTGAAAAAATTAATTTTCTTGGTTAACGATACATGATATGACAATTACATGGATTTAATTAAAATAAAAAAATATGACATGGCATTAATTGACACATCATATTAAAGGATTTTTTTTGTATATACACAATTATATATAATTACATATACATATATATAATAATTATATATAAAGCGGCGACAGCCAACTGTCGCTTCAGAGGCGACGGCAGCCGTCGCCGCCCAACCTTTGGGCGAGGGCGAGGTCGCCCCTTGCCTTCGCCCAGCACAAGAGGGGGCAACGAGTCACCCAAAAAAAAAATGGGTGTAGCCGTTGCGGCGACACCCTTTTCTTTTCTACGCGACAAGGCGATCCCTCACCCAGCAAGCCGTTGCCCAAAGGTTGGCGGCGGCCGGCCGTCGCCGGGGCCTATATATATTAGTAATATATATAGTTATATATATATATTATATACACACAAAAAAATTTGAAAAGAGGAACAAATGTATAATTTTTCATTTTTAAAAAAAATAATTTTTGAAAATCTAAAAATAAAAAAATATATTTAACTAATATATTTTTAATTTATCAAAATATATTTACATTAAATAATATTTAAATTAGTTGAAAAATATTATTTTTATATTTTCAAAAGATGAAGAAAAATAATGTAATATTTAAATTTTTTAAGAATAATTAAAAAAAAAGTATTGATTTTTTAAAATATAAATAATATATTTAATACCACATAACCACTAATGCCACCTTGGTTTTTTTTTTTTTTTTTTTTTTTAAAGAAAACTTAAATGTATTTGCCAAGTCAACCCCAAATAGCCAATAATATTTCAGCCCCTAATTTGAAAGTACACATTAGATCCAAGTGGCATTTTCCGATTTTCCAGCGAAAAAGGACAAAATTGAGCAATTAAAAAAATTAGAGGACCATTTTGAAACCCTAGGAATTTAAAGGAATAAAATGAAAAATGGGTATAATTAGAGGACCAAAATTGCCTTTAAACCTATCAAAGTATGGATATGCAATTTTATTTGACTCAAAAGTATATTGACACCCTTTGAGTGACTTATTCAATTTTTCTCTATTTATTTTTCGTGAATAATGCTATTAGTGATTTAACATAAGACTCTATTAGTTTTCTTAGATTATTACTAGTGATTATCTCTATATTATCCACATTTATCAAGCATTTTTATTTTCACAATAATTTTAATTGGGAGAAATATTAGAATTTGTATTTTTATAACGATTTGAATTAGTAATTTTTAATAGAAATTAGATTTTTTTTATATTATTGTCCTCAATTATAAATTTAAAAATAAAAATAAAAATTTTTGGTGGGTTGAATGGAAGGACAACCAAACATGCTCTTATAAACAAGATCTCACCTAATTTTTTTCTCTAAAATTGGGTTGACCATTTATTTTAATGGTCAACCTAATGGAGGGTACTCAGGTAGATGAAAATTTAAAACTTTGGGTACCAAATCTGATGACTTGAAAACCTGGGGTACTAAAACTAAAACAGAGGTATACTTTGGATATGAAAATTAAAATTATCCCACTCGAAATATATACCAAAACTAGTAGCAATTTTAAAACACCCGATTTCGTTAAAATTGTAAAATGTACATTGATGCAAAAAAAACAAAATGTTGGTTAAATACGAAATTTTCAGGAAAAAAAACAATGCTAGGAATTATTTTTTTTTTTTTTTTGATAAAACAAATACGAAATTTTCTAATAATAAATATAACAATGCATTTTAAAATTATGAAACATTCAAAATTGGGGCAAAAAATTGAGCACACCTGGCTACTAATTTCCAAGAGGCGCAACTTTCTCCCAAAGAATTTTTTGATATAAATTTGGGATACAAGGATAAAAAAAAATTTTGCCACAAAAATGAGAAAGAACAAGAAAAGTAAATACAATATAAAATTAATAAACTCTTCTAAAATAAACAAGTAAACACCTTACTATTATTACAGGACTTTTTAATCATCCATTTAATAAAGAACAATCTTATCACTCATTTTATTCCATCCTCATAGTAAATAGGGATTTGTTCTATAAGAGAGTGCATGTGAAAGCTTCAATTTTTAAAGAAGTGATTTGTAAAAATATGCTGATAAAAGTTAAATCGAATAATATTTAAAAAATAACACTTTTAAAATAAACTTAACTGGTTAAAGATTGTTTTGCCCTCTTATGTTAGAAATATTATTTTTACTAAATATTTGAACTTATCTTTTGTTAATAAAAAATATATTTTTCTCAAACAATAATACATTTTATTTCAACTAATATTTTATTTTATTTTATTTGTCATTTATATATTAAAATATTAAATACTAATAAAAAACTAGACGTTTAGTTCATTTATACACGTTATATAAATCTGCATGATTGCCAAAAAAAATAATATGTTTGTATTAATTAACAAAGCAATTTAATATATATTTTTCTATGATACATGAATATTAGATAATGTCGCGATAAGGTATAAAAAATCTAAAATATTAAATACAACGAAGGTGATATGTTTTAGAAAGAATGACGTGTAATACACATGTATAAATATATTATTAGAGTTAAATATATCATTTATAGTTAGCTATAAAAAATATTAAGTTCATAGAATTGTATAAATAAAATTGTGGACTGAATATTCTTGTAATAAATGATAAAAAATCACCTCTAAATACATGTTTCTACACGTGCAATGTATGTTATATGTTCTAGAAAGAATGACGTGCGATCCACGTGCATAAATATGATTTTTGAGGTAAACGTAACATTTATGGTTAGCAATAAAAAATATTAACTTCATAAAATTGTATAAATAAAAGTGCGGACTGAATATTTTTTGTAGCTGATAAATAATATAATTTTACCTTTAAATATATATTTTTATACGTACAACGCACGTAATACGTTCTAGTACTGTTAAAAGGCTAAAACAGTAGCCTAAGTCAACCCAATTCAATTGAGATAATCTGTATAAATTGTCAAGGAAACTAATTAAGCATTCACGTGGACTCGTAGATACATCTTTGCACCTGGCTTCCAATCAAGACGTTTAGTTCAATGTACTTCAACTAAGTAATATAATTGTTCAATTATACACAATATATAAATCTGTATGATTGCCAAAAAAATTATTTGTTTTTCTTAATTAATATGGAAATTTAATTTTATATCTTTTTATGACATATTAAACATAGTGTAGCAATAAAATATAAAAATTCTAAAATATTAAATTTGTGCATGAAAGCATACATTTTATTAGTGTTAAATTATTCCAATTATTTAAAAATTCTAATATCAACTTTAGATGTGCAATTTAAAAAATAATAAAGAAGTCAATTTAAGTGAATATTATTGTAATGAGGACAAAGTAGCTTCAAAGAAGTTAAATTATTACAAAAAAAAGCCGAAACAACAAAATACCTTCTAACTTTTGAAGTGCTTCTTTTAACAGATTCAGAAGTATAAGTATTTTTTTTAATTTGGAGAAAAAACTGAAAAATATTTTTAAAAAACTCTCGCAGACACTCTCTAATTTCATATCTAGGCATGGATCTCATTGCCGCTGGCTTCTCTTAATCACATGCAATTATTATATTATTATTATTATTATTATTATTATTATTATTATTATTATTATTATTATTATTATTATTATTATTATTATTATTATTATTTTGATAATTTATTCACATGCAATAAATTGAAACAACTACATTACTTCTCTCCTTATAAATACTGAAAACTGATTTTTTTTCAATAATCACCCATAAGATAAAAAATACTAGAAATTAAACTTAGGGAGTGCTTGTGAAATTTTTTGCTTTTATAGAATTATTTTTTGTAGAAAAAAGTTGGAAGTTGAAGTAGAATTAGTTAGTGTTTATAAAAAAAGTAAAAAACAGATAAAATAAATTGGATAGTGTTTGAGAATAAATTACTTATAAGACAAACTTAATTGATTAAAGATCATTTTGACCCCATTTATTTCAAAGATATTATTATGCCTATATTTGCACTTGTTTTTTGTAAATAATAATTATTTTAACAAAAAAATAATAAATTTTATTTTGACTAGTATAGTTGATATTTATTTCTTAAAAAATATAAGAAAAAGTGAATATTTAATTTAATGGTGCTCCTACTAAGTAATATAATTGCTTATTCGTACACAATAATTGAACATGTATGATTACCAAAGAAAAATATTTATTAATTAATGGTAACCATTTAATTCATATTTTTAATGATATAGGAATAATATAATTATATAGTATAGCAAATAAAATATAAAAATTCTAAAATATTTAATATGTGAAAGTGTAAATTTGATTATTGTTAAATTATTCAAATTATTTGAAAATTTCAATATCAACTCTAAATATGCAACTGTAAAAATAAAATAACGAGTCTGGAACAATAACATATGAAGTTAAATTTATTTACAAAAAAAGTCAAAACAATTAGAAGCATTAAAACACCTTAAAAATACTTTTTTAAAGTTGGAAGTTGAAAATTATTTTTTTAAAACTCGTGCAAACACTCTCTTAATAATGGAACATTATATTTTCACTCTTGTTTTGGCTAATATTAATATTATTATTTTTTGGGTCCGAGAAATCTAGCTCTTGTATAATTTCTAAAATGAAAGGAACATGATAATATGATTAAATCTTTAAAAAAATGTAGGACCTTTAAATTTTTATGTGACACTAAGAAAAAGAGAGGAGTAGCGGTAAAAAATGAAGTGAGAATTTTAATATCATTACTAATTATAATTAAAGTTTTTATGTTGTCATAATAATAAATTTTGTAGTCATAATTATTCAGACAAGTCGTAATTGATAAAAATAATTAGTTTCGCATATATAGTAACAATCTCGTAATAATAATGTTGTTAGGGCATCTTTACTTTGGGTGATTAGTCATGATATCATGGCTAATTATCCTTTATTTATTTATTTTATTTTTTATTAACTCATGATTAGTGCCCCAAATTCAAAATATGATGTGATTTTTTTATGATAATAATCACAATTTAATATATCCTATTTTAATCACCTCATTCAAAAAAATGTGGCCTTACTGTATTTGTGCTATCACTAAGTAGGCACTGTATGTGGAAAATTATGGGGGATGTGCAGGAAGTTAAGACAATAATTAGACTCTTTATCTTTAAAATAAATATTGTCTCGTTCTGGTGTTAATGGAAATGTAATTGGTCTCCCATGATATAACAACTTACAATCTCAAAGTAGTCGCACTACAAAATTTGAAAAACAACAAACCAAATAGTATTTTGAAATTCTTAATGAAAGACAACATACTTTGATTGCTAACACATTGAAATGCTCTAAAATGCTTTGCAAGTTGAATGACAATGAACTTGTATTTATGAAGTGAATTGGGGAACTATTTATAGAAGTTGGAAAGATGTCATCCAATAGACATATCAATCAGAAAACATCTCTTTGAAATGTTATAACCGTTTATTCGAATGGAAGCATTATTTCACCCAAAGGATATACCATTTCATTCAAATGAACCAATCGTTTCATCCAAAGGGTTACACCTAACGGATACATCATTTCAACCAAATGACACGTCTTCAGTTGATTAGACACGGTTGGATGAAAATTGGGCGCCATCAACTATCATTCACATGTCATGAGCTTGTTATGCATTGCACCTCGCAACCAATCACTTGCTATTATTTAATTTGATCAAAAAAAAATTATTATTTAATATGTCATTCAACATTTTTCAACACGGTATACATATCACTAATTACATATAATGACAGCTTTAAATATATTTTGTCGTAGTATGAACCTGTAATAAACATCTTACTATTTTGTGTTGCATACTTTTGTGTGTGAAATTGGTTGTTGTGTGTAATAAATGTCTAACTAATTTTGAAAATCATAATACCATTGAAAGACTAATAGAGTAGACAAAGTCAATTGAGATTAACTCTATAAATTGTGGAGGAAACTAACTGCGGCAGTCACCGTATTAGTGAATTAAACATTCAGAAGAAATTTTCAACATTGAATTGATGGACGTGAAATTGTTTGAGGCCGCTTGTTCAGGAAATCTGGAAGCACTTCACGATGTCATGCGAGAAAATGGTACTGCAGCCCTTTTGAAACTGCATTTATCAGGGAGTGTAGAAGCACCTCTGCACCTGGCTTCCATGTTCGGGCAGGTGGAATTTGTGCGAGAATATATAAGGTTGAGCTCAATTTCTGCCAACCAACTCTCCCAACTCAATCAAGATGGTTGTAGCCCACTGCACTTGGCGTCGGCTGGCGGCCATTTGGAGATCGTCACATTTTTGCTTGAGTTCGGAAAGCAGAAATATGTTGTTGAAGAGCTGTGCATGAAGAAAGATGGAGAAGGGAGAACCGCACTACATTTTGCTGTGGTTAATGGAAAAATTGACGTTGTTGACGTGCTCTTTGTCCATTGTCCGGAGGCTGCGAGGGAGGTGACTTTTCACCAGGAGAGTGTTCTACATCTTGCGGTGAAACACTACCAGCATGAGGTGCTCATGTTCTTGATTGATCAAAAGTTTGGATCGCGGGTTGAAGATTTGTTGAATATGGGCGATTGGGAAGGCAACACAATTCTACATCTGGCCACTGCCAACAGACAACTGCAGGTAGGTCCTTTAGATATTGTTACCTACTCCATCTTAAAAAATGAAGTGAAAGGGATAGTTACATTTAGATGTCCTCTAAAATTGTTAAAATTAGACTTTTTTGCGAAAATTTTAAAAATTGTATTTACACATTTGATTAAAGTACACTGTATTTAATACAAATAGAAGCGCTGAAATTCTCATTGTACCCTTATTTTAAAAAAATAAAAATTAATTAATTAACTTAAAAGGAATAAACTAAGCTAACACCTTTTGAGATTTGATTCTGAATTTCTAATTACTTAAACATCTTCTATTATTTACAAATTATAAGTATACCTCTTTAATATTGTAATTATAATTTATATTGACACCTCCTTTTAAAAGAAAAACTTATACAAATATTATTTGAGGTACAGTACATCGACACCCCTTAGGAGGTGTACTTATAATTTTACAAATTTTAGAAGATATTTGTGTAGTTGGATCTAATTTCAAATATGTCAATGTTACCTATTGAAAAATAATTAGGTTAAATGAATTTACTTTCCTATATGTTGGAGGGTGGGTTTTTTAGGACTGTAGCTAGAAGAGTGGCAAATTATAACCCATAATTCAATATTTCTTCAGCAATTACAGGGACTCTAGTCACTGGAGTTTTCTAACTTGCTTAAAGTTACTGACATGGGCGAAATTAGGATTTTTCAAATTGGAATTTCACAGACCAAGCATTCAAGCAACATCCCTAGTCGTCACGTAAGGGTTAATTAAAGTGCATTTTATGCCTTGTATGTTAGGGGTAACATTTTAAGGACTGCAATTATAAAAAGCTGACAATTAAATACCCATAATTCATTAATTTTGTGCAATTTTATAACTTCTCACAACAAAAAACAATTAATAAATAAAACTTTTTGCAACATAATCATATAACACTCCAACAATAGTTCGTTTCTTGAGATTGCATTTGCAACGGGAGATGGTTTTGGTGGATTCACATAAAACTTCATAACTCCTTGGGTACAAAAAATATTTCGATTGGAAAAGACATCCCATCGGAAAAATTGCAATGAAAGGGACGGTTTTGATATACCCATATATCGCAAGTTATGTCGAATGGACGGATAATGTTTTGAGTGAAGTTGCGACGGCTATTGCGACGAGTTCGAAACCGTTTATATTGTATTATATCTAAATGTTCTTGGAACGAATTTGAGACGGACTATACATATTGTAAGGGTAAATATTGCTTTTGGTCCCTCTATTATGCGACTTATCTAGATTTGGTCCATTATTTTTCCTTTTCATCAGATTTAGTCACTCAAATTTATAGATTCCATCATTTTTTATTCATTCCGTTATCTAACCATTAGTTTTAACGGATTTTCTGGGTAGGGTGGGGAGGGGAACTATTTCTACCTCAAACCAAGACCTTATGGGCCCAAAAAAACAAAAAAACCATGACCTTATGGGAAGAATTCAATACCTTCACCAATCCACCAAGTGCACAATTTATTTATTTTTGTAAATGAAATATATTAAAATATTCTAAAAAAAAATTGTTTCTGTTGTCGAAAGAATGAAATTGATACCTTGTGTGAAGAATTCAATGCCTTTATCACTCCACCAAATACACAACTTGTTTAATTTACTAAATATAATACATAATAGTAAAATATATATATTAAAAGCATCTCCAAAACATTAAAAGTCTAAATATTTCTGATATTATTTTTGTATTTGTTTATATGTCTTTTTTTAATGAACTTTTGTGTTGTGATTTATGACATTGTTTGGTGATTGCGTTATTTTGGTTGGTTATATTTTAATTTTGTTATCAGGATTATGTAGGATGACAATGATTGATGTTGGTTGATTTAGAGATTTTTCAGCATGATTTTAAGAGTTTTTTTTTTTTTCCAACAAATCCGTTAAAACTAACGGTTAGATAACAAAAAGGACAAAAAATGATGAAATTTATAAACTTGAGGGACTAAATCTAATGAGAAGAAAACATGAAGGACCAAATCTGAATAAATGACATAATTGAGAGACCAAATGATGTTTAAATAATCTCTGCATAGCTACTATAATCAATTGTAAGTAATAAGATACTCGGGCTTGTGTGGCACACTCATTATGTGTGCATAATTTTTTTAATAAATAAAAAAAGTTAATGTATGACTAAGAGATTATTTAAAATAAATAGTCAAGAAAATACTTTTCATGGAAGAATGTATAATACATAAGGGTGCAAAACTGAAAGCTAATACTTAACTTATTATGCATCGGCATTTTTCGTCCGAAGCCTTATTGGGAAGGTTGTGACTGTAAACGGAGTATTTTGAAAAATATTTTAATGTAATTTTTGTAACTTTTTGGAAACCAATATAATTTTGTATTCTGAAAGAGGATCTAGATGTAATTAACTTTAAAACAAAAAAAAATTTCAAGTATAATAATAATAAAAAAAAAAAAAACCTTGAAACTGAAGAAATAATTTCAGGAGACAGTTGAATTCTCACAAGCGTTACTTCACCATGTATTCTTTTAAAACACAATCGAAAAGGATGTGCCCCTCAATGTGCTT
The DNA here is from genome assembly GCA_034509725.1 of Sesamum angolense. Taxonomy (NCBI): domain Eukaryota; kingdom Viridiplantae; phylum Streptophyta; class Magnoliopsida; order Lamiales; family Pedaliaceae; genus Sesamum; species Sesamum angolense. The sequence goes on from JACGWL010000748.1 coordinate 23,234, forward strand.
CTCACTCCAAATAGAGTGATTCAAACTCAATTTAAGTCTCTAATCATTTTTGCAGACTGTACAGTACTTAGTAAGGCTGCAGTTTGAATTTGCATGCAGAGAATGCGAATGGCCTCAAGGCATTGGACATGTTGTTTGTGAACGTTTTTAACTCAAACGATGTGCATATCGAGGAGACAATTACACTTGCAGGCGGTTCTCGATCCCAAATGACACCAACAAATGTCCCGACCAGGCTGCAACACCCCCTGCCGAACAATTCATCAAGGTCAAGTAGCCAAGCGGAAGACGACCAAAATGCAAAACATAAATGGTTTACAGAAGTGAGAAGTGGAATTATAGTAATGGCATCGGTATTTGCTACTATGACGTTCCAGGTTGCGCTAACTCCTCCTGGAGGGATGTGGCAAGATTGGGGTCCAAATGCAGCCACGTCCAACAGTTCTTCAGCCGTCCCAACACATAAGCCTGGAGAAACAATTGTTTATGATCTATACGGTAAAGAATTCCGTTCTCTGATGTTGGTAAATACACAGATATTCTTCTCTTCCATTGCTACCATCATAATTATGTTACAACCTATCAAGGCCAAGTCCCGAGCATGGCAGATGGGGCTATTTGTTATCCACATCACGGTAGTAGGTATAACGATGGAATATTTTGGAATTGTTCGATTCATTACCAAGAGGAAGATGCTTGAATCTCCAGATTTTCTTGCATCTTTGATTATCTGGGGCCTGATCATAGGCCTTGCCCTCCTTAGCTTGGTTAATAAGATCATCACACACACTTCTAGGAGGGATCTCTTGCTATTACTTCCTAAGAGTATCCTCAAATATCTTAACATGAGTTCCTCTTCCGGACTACCAATATGAAATGCAACAAGTCGGAGAAATAGTGTATTTAGTGCAATAATGATAAGTGTCATGTGACTTTATCAACTTTCAGTTATATGATAAATGCAATTTACTTTCTTACCTTTGACAACTCATTTAGCTAATCTGACGTTGTGAACCGATACATCGGTGGGCCATTGCTCTCGCCATATCCAACTTCTAGCTCCAACCATAGATCTCGAGCAGAGCTAACATATATACGTGAGCTCTTCAATGATAGTTTCCGAAATTGAGTTAAGAATCCAAGTTGTTACCATACAGTTGGTGCCATTCCACTGTTTAAACTCTTTGGTTTGGTACTTTCCGTCGGTCTCGCAGTAAAGTCCAATTTCATCTTCGCGCCAAGTGCTGGTCCAACACCTCTCACCATCTGAGGTAATTATGAATCCGAATCAGAGGTGCAGAAACAAATACCATGCATTCCAGGATGATCAGAAGTTTGGAGTTGTAAACACTCTAGATCTGAAGCCGTCTGATTCGGGCTACACTTTTTCCGGTGCTTCCAAAATCCTCACATGCCATTGACGGGAAATTATTGTCTGAACCCGATTCAACCAAACTTAAATTAATTATATGGCAAGTGCAATATACTTGTCATGTGATTGGTGTATAGTTTAGATAAAGTGATCAATCACAGAAAATCACAAAGCAAGTGTATTACAATTGCTCTGTGGTTGGATTGATTCGACCGAACCACAAGAATTTTCCACCATTGAGTAACTTCAAAAAATAGCATACAAGAGAATTGATATTACACTAATAGAAACGTTCTGGATTACGTGCCTTCCTCCTATAAGGTTAAATACAATTTACCTCCATATGTTAATGGAAAAGTGTAAAAAAGCCCATATGAAAAAATAAAGTGCAATTTACTCCCTTGTGATTTAAAAAATGGTACACTTTACCTCCCTCCGTAAAACTTCATAAGGGGGTAAATTGCATCATTTTTTAAATTACAGAAGGGTAAATTGCACTTTGTTTTTTTACAGGGATTTTTTTGCACTTTTTCATTAACACAGGGAAGTAAATTTCATTTAACTCTCCTCCTATATAATTAAGAATAATATAATTAATAAATAACTTGAAAATATTTTAAATTGTTTACTTTGTAACTTGTAAATAGCTTAATTGAAATTTATAAATTAAATTAATTTAGTTTAAATTGTTAATTTGAGAGTTAAAGAAATTAAATCAATTTATGTTAATAGTTTCACCTCGTCTTTTGCCACAACTTTCTAAGAAAGGGAGCATCCTAAAATTTGAATTTTACAACAGGTTTTTGCAATGAATTTTCGATGGCAAAAGTTTATCGTTGTTTTGCCACAAAATTTGCCTTTTAAATTTGTTGTAGAGTCGTGACAAATTTTGTTCCAAATCTACAATTGATACGTGGCAAAAATTATGTGGCAATGAGCTTATGTTTTTTAAAATAATTTTACTTTTATAAATTATAATATATTTCAAAATATTTACAAAAAAATTTCACCTCATTTCAATTGCCACATAAACTTAAAAATTCCCAACATATTTACCAACTCCTCAAAAAATATCGAGTTGGAATGACATTTCATTTTTCCAGCAAAAAATAAAAAATCCGACAACCGAATGACTAAATTTCATTAAATTTTAAAATTTACAAAACTTAAAAAAACTAACATAATTATCGAACTAAAATTAATATTGAATTACTTAACGAACTAAAAAAATAATTTTCCCTATATTTTTTGTAGCGCATTCTGACGTCCTAGATCTCCAAGTGCTCACAAGAGCCAAACTCTTATTCCGGACTGGCTGGCAGGGATGCTGACCACGTGTCGCCCTACTTCCTCAGATGCAGCTTGGCGTCCACGGAGGCAGGTCTGGTGGACTTCTTGTAAATTAATTATCATAATACTTAGAGATAATCATTCAGCGAAAGTTGTCGGTAGTAAGAATCACAGAAAAAAGGTCTTTCATAAAAATGTTACTAAAAATTATTAATGACACATATACAGTAATAATTTAATGACACTATTGACAACAAATATCACTAGAAAAAAATATAATTTTCCACCATGGTCAATTATTATAGATAAAAGAAAAAAATCATAGTAAATACAAATTAACTACAGCTTCGCAACGGCCATAAGTCGTTGTTTCTGCAAGTGTGGCCAAAATATTAGCCATGACTAAAATTATGGCAAATATTTTGGCTATGGCTGAAAATCATGACAAATATTGATCAATTATATTAAAAATTTAAGTTTTTACTTTGATTTTATTTAATCGTGGTTAATAGTATTGATTTACCACGATTTTTAATCCGATGTTATTTATAATGTAGTAAAAACTCGAATTTTTTTATAGTGTATTGTTACTATATTCTTGCCATCGCTAAGTCAACATTATACATGGATGTGCCATTGCCATTAATGGGGTAGAATAACAATTTTATACATAATTTTTTTATCACTAAGAATTATTATAACAAAATTAGAATTGAAACGGGTGAGTTATTCTTCAGATTGTGGCATCCAATTTGATATTTTCCGTGGGAGGTGTGGGGTTTTTCTTGTAACTATACAAACAAATTATGAAACAAAGCTCTAGCACATGCATGAAAGGTGACATATACAATGTTTTTTTCTTGGATCTTGTATGTGTTATTACAAGGAATTTGTCCAAGCAACAAAGCCATCATACTCCGACAATATTTCCATTCTGGCATTCATATCTAACGACAACTTTAATATTATCGTTTGTTGTTGGGTGAACCATAATAAATGTCTGACAAAACATACCAAACCATCATAAATTTTTGAACAATAATTCAAAAAATAAAAATTTATACTAATATAAAAAAAAGATTTGTAACTCAAAATCGATGGTTTGTGCTACTGGTATTATTTTTTTTTCATTGTGTCTATAATATTCTTAAGTTGGTTTTCTTTTTTTTTATTTATTTATTTGGTTGAAATACGATGTGTTGATTTATATATTTTATTTTTATTTATAATTTATATTAAAGCGTGAAATATTATTTCTTATATGCACGCAAAAACTATCTGCCATGACCATCATTAGGATTGAAAGACTAAAACAGTTGGCCAAGTCAACTCAATTGAACTAAGACAATCTCTATATATTCTCAAGGAAACTTCTGGTATTGGTGAAGCATTGGACATTTTCCACAGCAATTAATGGAGGGCAAATTGTTGGAGGCTGCTCGCTCAGGAAATCTACAAGCCCTTTATGATGCAGTTGGAGAAGATGATTCAATCCTTCAGAAACTGCACTCATTTGGGTGCGTTGAGACACCTTTGCACCGAGCTTCCATGTTTGGGCAGGCAGAGTTTGTGCGGGAATATATGAGGCTGAGCTCAATTTCTGCCCACCAACTTTCTCAACTCAATCGAGATGGTTACAGCCCGCTACACTTGGCTTCGGCCAATGCCCACTTGGAGATCGTCGACTTTATGCTTGAGTATGTGAAGCAGAATTTTGCTGTCGTGGAGGTGTGCATGAAGAAAGATAGGGAGGGAAGATCTGCGCTTCATTCTGCTGTGGTCAGTGGTAAAATTGAAATCATTGACGTGCTCTTTGTCAATTATCCAGACGCTGCAAACGAGGTGACTTTTCACCAAGAGACTGTTCTACATCTTGCGGTGAAACACCACCAGCATGAGGCACTCAAGTTCTTGATTGATCGAAAACTTGGATCGTCGGCAGCAGGTTTGCTGAATGCAGGTGATCAGGAAGGCAACACAATTCTACATCTTGCAACTGCCAACAGACAATTTCAGGTATCCCCTGAATCAAGCAAATTTTCTATTACAAAATCTTATATCATCTTCTAACTATATTATCTAACGTACATATGCCAAGTGTATAATCAATATGTCTTTTATCGGGATAATTACACTTTTGGTCATCAAACATTACCATTTATTTACAAGGAAATTATTTTCCCCACCAACATTTATGTAAGGAAAGTAGGTTTTCCTCACATTATTAGAGAATAAGCCTAACGATCTTATTTGTGAGGAGCGACAAATTATTTATCTCACATTAACATACTACAAGAAATAAGAATTTTATGCTGGCAAAAATTCTTCGCAGACGTTATTAAATTATTTATTTGTTTTTAAATATGCCCTGAGCATGCTTCTCATTTCGAATCTAGTGATTGAAACATAACTAAAATTTTGATCATTTTGCAGATAGTAGAGTACTTAGTGAAGCAGCCGAATTTGAATGTGAATGCTGAGAATTCGAATGGTTTGAGGCCATTGGACATGTTGTTTGTGAACCAATGTAACTCAAACGATTCATATATAGAAGAGACAATTACACTTGCAGGGGGTTCTCGATCCCAAATGATACCGACAGACGTCCAGATAGGGCTTCAACACTCCCCTTCAGAGACTTCATCAAGGTCATCAAGTAGCCAAGCGGAAGACGATCAAAATGCAAAGCAAAAATGGTTCACAGAACTGAGAAATGGGATTATAGTAATGGCATCAGTATTCGCTACTTTGACGTTTCAGGTTGCGCTAACTCCTCCTGGAGGGATGTGGCAAGACTGGGGTCCAAATGAGGCCACATCCAACACTACCTCTTCAGCCGTCTCCACACATAAGCCTGGAGAAACAATTCTATATGATCTGAAGCGTAAGAAATTCCGTGGTCTGATGTGGTTGAATACACAGTTATTCTTCTTCTATTGCTACCATCTTAATGGTATTACAAGCTTTCAAGGTTGACTCCCGAGCATGGACCCTGGGGCTAAATTGTGCCTACATCACTGTAATGTTTATAGTAATGGAATATCTTGCGATTGTTGCAATTGTCACATCGAAGAATGTGTTCAACAGTCCAGGGATTTTGGTATCTCTGGTTTTCTGGAGCCTGATCCTGAGCGTTACCCTCGTTAGCTTCATTTCAAGAGCCATGAAACTAATTAAGTGAAAGTATACTCAAATTTCTCGACATGAGCTGTCTCATCTACGGTAATGATTTTTCTACTGATGTGATTTTATTAATTTTCACTAATATTGTATTTGTGATGCCAAATTCATAATAATAAATGGGTAACACTCAATGTGTTATGATGGAATAGTGCAAAATTCTCGTGTATTAATTTTATAAGTAAAAAATCTTTTGTGTTATTTAAAGTACGAAAAAAAAAAAATTCCCTTTTTCATTAGAGGCATCCTCTAGGACCTGGGGGCACGTGTTGATGGATATCTAACCTCAAATGTTTTATAAATCTTCAATTTAATCCTTTTAAATTGTAATATATTTAAATTTCAACTTATAATTTATTTATGATTAATTTATATTAATTAAACTTGATTGAAATTATAAAATTAATTAAATTAAAATGAATTCTAATAATTTAAGATAAATTAATTTAAACTATCAATATATTGAAAGTAAATTAATTAATATAAATAATTAAAAAATAATTTAAATTTAAAATATAAAAAATAAATTTAGTTTCAAAAATTAAACTAGTTGCAAAATCCGCTCCAGAATGTGTCAGGAAATATGTCACAAAAATCGTCCCAAATTTTGTAACGGAACCCATTGTAAAAATTATTATAATTTTTTTTTAATTTATATTGAAAGCCCATTTCAAATTTCGTTGCAGATCCATTCTAAAAGTAGGGTCAAGTAAAATCCCTTCATTAGAAAACATTTGGAACGAGTACTGTATTCGCAATAAAAACCGTTCCAAATTGGAGATGGATTTATTACACTTGTCCCAAAATTTTTGGGACATCATCAGCTACAACTCTTACCCGTTACAGAGCCGTCCCAATACCCGTAGCAAAAGTCAAAAACTCTCACAAATTTGTTCGAAATACCCATCTAAAAAAAAAGGGTTTACAGCTAAAAGTATCAGATGATAAAAGTTTTTTTTGGTTGTTGCAACAATAATTTTACAAGTTTAATAATGGGTATTATCTAGTAAAAGTTGTCGTGGTAAGAATTAGTGAAAAAAATAAAATTGTTCATATATCAAGTTGCCATAAAAATATAATGATATATATATACATATATATATATAATGACAATAAATGGATTAAATACAATTTACCTCCTATATTAATGAAAAAATACAAAAAAGTTATTGTAGAAAAACAAAGAACAATTTACCCCATATAATATTAATAATGATGCAATTTACTTCTCTCCGAAATTTTTCTTTTAACTAACATAACAAACAAATTATGAACCAAAGTTCTAGCACATGCATGAAAGGCGACATATACAATGTCGTTTTGTTGGATCTTGCATGTTTTCTTAAGGAAAGAAATTTGTCGGAACAATGGAGCCAGCACAGTACTTGTGAACTCCCACAATCATCTTCCATGACAACTTTAATATTATCTTTTGTTGTTGGATGAATCGTAATAAATTTCTATCAAACATACAAACCATCATAAATTTTCGAATAAAAATTTGAAAAATGATCATCTATATATTTATGATAATATATATATATATATATATATATATATATATTATTACACCAATTTTTTGTTGTATTCAAAATAATTTAAGTTGGTTTTTTTGTTCTTTCTTTTTTCTTTTTAATTGAAATATAATGTGTTGGTTTATATATTTCAGGATTTAATATATTTTGCACCCCTAAACCATGCATAAAATGCATTTACATCTCTAAACTATAAAAAGTAAAATGACCTCTCATAATACAGACCAATTTTTTTATAACAAAAATGACCTTAGTATTTACACCCTTAAAATATGTTTGTTATAATTATTCCCCTAAATATAATACGAATTATTCTATATTTTTTTAAAAAAATAATCACTATCTCAAATTTTATAATTTTTATACAGAGTATAGAATCTATATGAACTCTCTAAAATAATAATTGTTGTACTTTTCACATAATCTTTGCTTGTTGTTATACATATTGAGCTTTTTTAAAAATAAGCTATCAATACAATTTCAAAATGTTACACTGAACATGACACTGTAAAATATGCAAACCTATAATATAATCAATATATAATATTCTTTAATTTGTTTTAGTAATGATATGATATATTTTTATAATTTATATCCACGTACATTTTCTATAGTATTATATACATTATGTATTTACGCATATTTTCATGTACTTTTTAACATAAATTATATACTCTGTAGATTAGCAATGAAAATTTTACTTGCTAATAAGCTTGATGTTGATCTTAGTATCAATTTTTTTTTCGTAACTATTGATCATTTTTCTTGTGGTGGGGTTGGGGGATCACTTCCAATGGAGGTTTCCAAACAGGCAAATACCCTTCTCTTGGAATTCAGAATCTGTCGTGAACGTTTTACGCCGAATCAGTCCCCACACAGAGTTGAGCATTGGATTCTACTGCCAATGAATTGAAGGATAAAATTTATGATACTACACATTGTAAGACATTTTCCTCTTTTAATGAATTGAGTTTCCCTATTAAAAAAGAAAAAAAAAAGAATTAAACAAACTCAATGCACGAGGATGTATGATTAAATAAAGAGATGTAGGTTATTGATTTGTGTATTAAATTAGAATCATGATATTATATATTAAATAAGATTTAACGGTTCATATTTATGAACATAAAAGTTATTTATAGATAAAATTATAAGTAAAATCGCACTAGGGATGCGTGATACACACCCCATGGCATAAGGGTATCTTTTGCTTCGTTAGTAAAAGCAAGAGGGATATAGGAGAAATATCATTTTTGGTCTCATAAATTGAGCCTGTTTTACTTTTGGTCTCATTTATTATGGGATTGGCATTTTTAGTCCGTTACTTACAAAAGTTAGAACTTTTGGTCCTCATCCATTTTTTTATCTACAATTTAATGGCGTAGCTCACGTGCTTAGGATGTGATCGTTAAATATTTTTTGTTGGAGAGAAAATTGATTTGTTTTCCAACTTGGGACCATTTCTGAGGAAAAATATAACTACTTTTGAGGAAGAAAAAATAAATCTTGAATGAAATTATGGCAAAAAACATAGTGATTTCTCTATGCTCTCATGACAGATTTTGAATCCTATCCTTCCCATATATCTATAAGTTGAAACCAAGTAGAAGCAACACAAAGAATCATGTCTCCACAAGTGAATCAAGTAGGCCAAATGAAACACTCATGTGTTTCCTCCAACAAAAAATACTTAACGACAACGTGTAACGCACGTAACCTACATTATTAAATTATAGATGAAAAAGTGTATAAGGATCAAAAGTACTAATTTTTACAAGTTATGGACTAAAAATTATAATTTCATAATGAATGAGACCAAAAATAATATAAATCTATCTTATGAGACTAAAAACATTATTTCCCCGAGAGATAAATTGAGATTTTCATTTTTCACGAGGGCCATTTCCCTAGTTTTGGATGCCTTTTGCCCTATATATAATTTCATACACTTATTCAAGCAATTATTTTTATAAGACAATACTATAAAAAGACCAAAACAGTAGCCTACGCCAACCCAATTCAATTGATGCACATAAATCTCTATATCTAATTGAATAAATGATTAATAATTCTTCGCGAAATTATAATTGATCGATGCGCTATTCCATTAAGTTTGGCTCGACAAAGAGTCAAAAACGAGAATAAATTAAAAGAGACAGTAAGCATTTAAATAAAAGAGAGACAGAGAGAGCAGGTCGACACAATTAATTAATGTCACGTTAATATATATATATATATATTTTAGTTCCGTAATTTATTATTTGATATTTTCGTCTTTTACTTTTTAGAGTAGTATTTTAGTCATGCATATTTTTAATTTTCTCTATTTTATTCCTTTTCTTTGTTGTAGTTCACCTCCACTGATAAAAATTGTAAACTCTGACAAAAAAAAAAAAAAAAAAAAATGAATTGAAATCAAGAATATTAAAAAATTTTAGGACCAAAATACTACTTAAAAAACTTGGAGATAGAAAATGCCAGGAAAAATGGGCCAATAGGAAGTCAGTTAGGAATAAAAGTTCTAATTTTAAAAGGTCACGCATATATTTTTCCAGAGAATGGTGAATTCCGACGAAAAAATAATTAAAAAATTGTGAAATAGAAAGATTAAAAATATTTTCCTAAAAAGTTAAAAAGCGAAAACGCCGAATGATCTAAATTATAAGGCAAAACCCGGCCCCATATGTATGATTGATTATTTAATTATTTTTTAATATAATTTAAAATATAACTTCCGTAGACTTCATTAGACCTTTGATTCTATATGTTTAATTCCCGGATCTAGTTTAGGATATTTTATTCGGTTTTTTTTACTTGTGAATATTATTTATTCTATTAAATAATACATTATCATATAAACTTATTAATTTAATTGTTTTTGTGCATTACAGTTTTTATCTACTACATTTCTCATTTATTAAAGTAGGAAAGTAGAAAGTTGAGAAATGAATATGACTGACACGTGGTCGGTACTACATTTTCTCATTTATATGTATATAGATCAATTTGGTTCAATTTTGACTAAATACTATTTTTTTGGTGGTTTTAAAATTTTTAATTATGTACTAAGATAATTTTTTATTGATTAGAAAATCTCATTTATTTTAAACTAATAATTTAATTCGTATTTATTTACAAAATCATCTACATAATATTTTAAATATAAAAAAATTATTGATTGAAACATCATCTATTTTAATATATTCAATACTTATTTTATATTTGTCCGAAATCTTATCTCCAATATTACATTGAATTATTTAATTGTCAAAAAAAATCTTATCGGTTATAAATATGATCTTCTATTTTAAATATATTAAATATTTATTCTGTATCTATCCACAATGTTATCTCCAGCATTTTAAATTAATTTAGCTTATATTTATCTTAAATAATTACCTAATTATATATGAAATATATTAAATATTTACTTTGTATATATTCAAAATCTTATACAAACATAATAACTAATTTAATTTATATCTATCCTACCTAATGATCGTGGTCTCTAGAAACATGACTTAATTTAAGTATATTATACACTTTTTTGTATTTATCAAAAATCTTATTTTTAAGATTACAATTGAATTTCATACAAATAATAATTTTAATAAGATAATACTATTAGAAGACCAAAACAAAGCCCTAGTCGACCCCTATTCAATTCAAATATATAAATAAATGAGTTTTCAATAAAATTATAATTTATACGCAACTCAAAGGTTGGCTAGACAAAATAGAGAGAGAGAGCAGATCACTTTAATATGTTTTTGGTAATTTAATGGGTAAACATCACTTTTGGTTCCTCAATTATGACATTTATCCAAATTTGATCTCTTATATTTCTCCCTAATCAAACTTAGTTTTTAAGTTTATATATTTCATTATTTTTTGTCCATTCTATTAATTTTTTTATTAAACTAACGGAATATTTTTTAAAAAAATATTTTTGCAGTCCAAGGGTTTTGAACTCGAGACTTTAAGGAAAAAATTTAATACCTTCTCCACAACACCAAGTCGTCCACACAGCAGCCAAAATAACAAAGGGCTTTAAAAAAAAAAAAATTCAACCATTATAAATAATTTTCTTTCGCGGATCTAGAGGCAATTAATAATTCATTTTTACTTCCATCTTTTCTTAATGGCATGTGATAAATTGCACTATCTTTGTGGCAAAATATTTTTTTAGTCCTATAAAATAAGGGCATAATTTCTTTTGATACCATAATTAATGACAGATGACGTTTTTAGTCCTATAAAATTCAAAATTACGTCTTTTTAGTCACAAAAAATGTGATTCTAAACCTTTTTAGTCCCAGAATTTCAATGCATTTTTTGTCCAAATAATGCTTTTTTAGCCCCAAAACCACAATGTACGTGACTTTTTGCGACTAAAAATACGTGATTATGAGTTTTATGTGACTAAAAATGATACCTGCCATAGTTGTGGTACCAAAATAATTTTTACTTTTATTTTATGAGACTAAAAAAATATTTTTCCCATATGTTCGGGTAGATTTATTTTTGTGATGTTGTTGAGGGAAACTTTTTGGATCCAATTTCATCAACAATTAATTTTGGGATGAAGTTCTAAAAGAGTTTGTTTGATTTTCTGTATATTTTTTTAAATTTGATATTCATATTGTATTTTTCATCATATAAATATTAGAGAAATGCACCGTGTGATGCGCGAAAGAGAATATGTAGTTACATTAGCTAATTCATTATATATCTTTTTTCTGTATTATTAAATAAACAATTTTTTTTTTGGTAAAAGAGGTCAATTTTATATTAATTAAAATAAATTGATCACAAGTATAATTATTTTTATTAACTTCGATATCTAACAAAGACTATCACACTAATTATAATAGATAACAAAGTTATTTATATGAAAGGTGCAACTTGTTCATAATTAACGTGCGTTTTGTTTGTATATATGTTACTAATAACGTACGATTATAATTAATATCCAATCCTTGCTTCGAGGAGCAGGTCGAATAGTCAAGGTGCATTTTGTTTGTATATACGTCACCAATAACGCTTGTTTCTGCATTGTTTCTTTGTTCTCTCTCAATCTATGCTTTTAAATATTTATTGAATTTATTGATAATAATTTTGCCGTTATCATAATTGAAAGAATCAAGTTTTTGTGCAACTTTAACGGACATATACGACTAATTTGAAAGAAACCTTCATTATGATACAACTAAATTTGATTACCTAGGATATTACCTAGTACTAATTATCAAATATTGATCAAGGATACCACTAAATTTGATATGCTTTCTTAATAATATATTTAATATGTCCATAACTGACTCTTGGCCTTTTTGTTGGATCAAGTGTTTTCTTGTTAGATTAATATATGTATATTCTTATATTTTAATCTACTTAAATTTGTGGAGAGTGTTTGTGGTTTATGACGCATAATGTTGATTTCTTTTTTGATTGCTACATACAAACACTTGTTTTATTTTTTATTTTTTTAGTCTCAACATCTTATTTATATTATAAATATTAAAATTGCAATCAATGAGGTTTAACTCAGTCAGCAAAGCTATTAGGCCCCATGATCTTAAAAATTATTAATCCAACCCAACCAAATGCGTGAAATGTTGTCAACTATACAATAGAAGTTAGTTTACTGCATCGATCTTATCTAAAAAAAATATTAAAATCATCAAATCGCATCGTGACCATCCCTAATGAAAACAACCCTAAATCCCACTTTGCCTCTTTCAAGAACCTGCTCGTCTGAACTGAGATCCCCATCCAAACGGTCGTGTGTTTGGACTATAGCTTGACGAAGACCAACAAATGAGAGGAAAGGTATGTCTTTTCCCCCTCCACACCGACCGCACATGCACGGCACGTGTAAGCTCCCTTAAGTTTAACATCCCACTAATGAAAAAGACAAAAATTTACCCAAAAAAACTAACAGTTTGAAGCCAATGAAGCCTATTGCATAGTAAGAATTATTGTCTATTATAATAATAGGGTGTTATTGAGTAAGATATGATTATTATAATTGTCTTTGTTAGATTTTAATGTCGACAGATATAATTGTAATTGTGATCAATTTATTTCAATTAATAATAAAACATCGTTGTACCTCACAAAAAAAAAAAAAAAAAAAATAGTTTGAAGATCAAAACGACTACTTCAAATGTTTTGAGGATTAAAAAAGCATAAATGTTTGTTTGAAAATCAGAATTGTAAATACAAAACTCCGACCATAAATAGATTTAGTGACAAAACAATTGTTTAGAAAATTTTCACTAAAAATAATTAGTGACACACGTATATATGATAATTTAATGATAATAATAATTATTTCACTATATTTATGCTGTCAATTATTAATATGGATATGCCACTAATTGTGTATAATAATAATTTTATGTACACTTTTTTATAACTAATGATTATATTAATTACGACAAATTTAGAATTATTATAACTCTACATTTTCTTTTCGTGACAATTTTATGATAACTATACATTTTATTGCTAATATTCACTATAAACAAAGAGAATATTAATGACAAATAAAATTCAAGTGATAAAATTATCACTAATTATATATATTTAATAAAAAAAAAGTTATTTTGTCACATTAAACAAATTCGTAGTTTTATTTGTTATAATATTTGTGAAAATTATTATTAGTAGAAATTTGGGATTGTAACTAAAAGAATTTAGTGACACATACATAGTCGAGGGTAAATTATACTATGGTCTCCTAAGTGGATCTGTTTCTTACTTTTGCAATATGTGGACCAAAAATGTAATTTATCGTACATAGTGACAACCTAGAGACAACAATTATTTATTTTTATTATTTTTGTATTATCAATATAAATATTTTGTCATTAATATTATATTTTCTTGTTGTGTGAACCCTAATAAATGTCTGCCAAACTTACACTTAATTTTTGAATAATAACTTGAAAAATGATAATATTATTAAAAGACTGGGCCAAGTCAACCCCAAGTTAATTGAAATCAGATCTATATAGCGTGAAGTAAACTAACTGGCGTCTCAGAGTATTGGTGAAATTAAACATTTTGAAAATTTCAAACGTTGATCCATGGAGAGCAAATTGTTTGAGGCAGCTCGCTTAGGAAATCTGCAAGCCCTTTATGATGCAGTTGGGAAGGATGATTCATTCCTTCAGAAACTGCACTCCTGGGGACGCTTTGATACACCTTTGCACCTGGCTTCCATGTTCGGGCAGACAGAGTTTGTGAGAGAATATATGAGGCTGAGTTCAATTTCTGCCCAGCAACTCTCTCAACTCAACCAAGATGGTTACAGCCCACTGCACTTGGCCTCGGCCAACGGCCACCTGGAGATCGTCCTGTGTTTGGTTGAGTTCGGGAAGCAGAATTCTGTTGTTGAAGAGCTGTGCATGAAGACTGATATAGAAGGGAGAACTGCACTCCATTGCGCCGTGGTTAGTGGTAAAATTGATGTCATTGATGTGCTCCTTGTCCATTGTCCACAGGCTGCAACGGTGGTGACTATTCAACAGGAGACTGTTCTACATCTTGCGGTGAAACACCACCAGCAGAAAGCACTTGAGTTCTTCATTGATCAGAAACTTGGATCGTCGGTTCAAGATTTACTGAATCGAGGAGATCGGGAAGGCAACACAATTAACTCTCGCAACTGCCAGAAGACAACTTCAGTTAACCCCTTAAATCGAGAAAGTGACTAGAAAAATATGTATTTATCATTACATTTGATGGTTAAATCAGGATTTGGGAAGCAATTGCATGTCAAGGGTATTTTTCCGATTAAATCCCTTATGCAACCTACATCCACATCAAAGTTAAATCTAGCAGTCACCGTCAAAATTTTAATGAGCCAAAAATCGCTCTCGGCTAAGAAAGGGTAACTTATCCTCATGAAATTTTAGAAAATGGGCATGCAATTTATCTTCTTACAAGCCTCGTTCGTTCATAATATGCAACTGGTGATCGGTTTTTTGCTCTATAATATCTATTTTTAGTTCACATTTATTAAAATTAAAATTACAACTATGTTGAATTTGAGAGTTAAAATGAGCATATGGCACTCAGAAACCATGACCAAAGTGGTATATATACAAAATATATTTTTTAATAATCAATTTGAAAGTACTTTATTAAAGTTGTAATTTTATTTTTGTTTCAGACCGTGGAGTACTTAGTGAAGCAACCCCATATGAAAGTCAATGCAGAGAATTCAGATGGCCTCAGGGCGTTGGACATCATGTTTTCATATGTCTTTAACTCAAAAGATGTGTACATCGAAGAGGCAATTAAACTTGCAGGGGGTGGTCGATCACAATCGGCAACAGCAACTAATCAAACCAGGTTATCCCACGACACTCGGGATACTTCACCAAAGTCAAGTAGCGAGGCAGACGAATGGTTGAAAGAAGTGAGAAATGGGATTATAATAATGGCATCAGTATTTGCTACTCTGACATTTCAAGTAGCATTGACTCCTCCTGGAGGAGTATGGCAAGATTGGGGTTCAAATGCAAACAACGTCCAATAGTTCAGTAGTGCCGGCACAACAGCCTGGAGTACCAATTCTTTACGATTTGGACCATAAGCAATTTAATTTGGTGATGTGGTATTATACATTAACGTTCATGATTTCAGTTGCTACCATCGTTTTGATGATACAACCTTTCAAGCTCGACAAAGCAATGGTGCGGTCTTCATATGTCATAATCGTGGTCCTGTTTAATGTAATATTTATTGCAGTGAAATTCTTTGTTCAAATGTACATCCGTTCATGGAAACAAAGCTTACATTATAAATGCAATTCACGCTGTTATTCCTTCAGTTCTATATGTAGCCTCGTTAATTTCATGTAGGAGGCCTGTGCGCAGACAACCTGTTGTATCTCTTGATTATAAATTTAGCTAATGGCATACTTGAATCTTCAAAAAAATTTTTTTTTTTTTTTTTTTTTTGCATAATAATTTTCATAACAAGATTTGAAATAGTTCCCTGAATATTCTTTGACCTTAAAACAGTAGGTTTAATACAATTTATTTATTATGATATTGCAAATAAGTAAATTATTCTCTATAAAATAAAATAAGGTTAAATGCAATTTGTCTCCTTGTGATTCGCGAAATGAGCAACAAAAGAAAATGTGAAAAATAAAATTAGCAAATCCCACGCACAGTGTTTGGTTTCGATTTTGGGCCATCTCGGAGATGGCCCAAAAAGTTGGAATGTTAGGCCTGATACTTTTTTGGTGTTTTTGGCCATTTTAAAACAGTAAATTGAGGATGAATTTGGTCCCTATTTTTTGGTCCAATCAGCTGATATTGCATGGGGCCCTATGGCCTAGTTTTTGTCATCAATTTACTATTTTGCCAAAGTTCCAAGTACAAATTTAAATTTTGAATACAAACTTTTTTAATATTAACTATATAATATTTTATACTCAATATTTTTCTACTTCATTGAAATAATTAAGAAATTTAACAAAAATATAAAATAATATACCATTATTACATAGTTAATTCAAATATTTTATTATTTGAATAATTTATTTAAATTTATTACTCCGAATAGGACGTCTAACTAAAATATTGTTAACTCGTTATTACAAAGCATTATATTATTTATTAAATATATAAATATTATTTACATAATATATAATTATTTTTTCATATAAATATAATTAAAAATTACTATATAATTTAATCCACTTACAAATAAAACACTATATATATACACACATATTACACAAAGATATATAAAAGAGACATGATTTGACAATGAACAGTAATTTTTGTCTCCCAAAACACAACATCAAATATACAATACTTATTTTAAATTATCTCCAAAAATAAATCCAAACATACACACTATTTCCAATACATATTTATTTATCTTTATTTTTCTCTCTCTATCTCCACAAAACACACCAAAATACTCAGGAAATGAATCCAAACATAGTGCCTGTGTTTTGAAAATAAAGCAAATTACCCCCTGTCAAAGGTTTAAATAGGAGGGTAATTTACTTCATTTTCCAAAATATAGGGGTAATTTGCTATTTTTTTTTTTCCAGGGTTTTTTTTTCTTTCCTTGTTTCTCATATCATAAGGGGGTAAATTGTATTTTTTTTTTTAAAAGAAATAGAAATTTACCTCTCCATACGAGAAAGAAGGTAAATTGCTCTTTACAGGAAAATAATAACGAAAGAGTAGCAAATCTTATGAATCATAAGTACCGCTGTAATTGTACTGATTTTCATCTTCCTGCTTATTCTTTATCATGTTCTCATCTTAACATTTTTTTCTCCATGCTACAAAAAACCTCGCCATTTGCAATGGATATTTTTCCATGGAACTGGTATTCGCAAAGTTATCACGGATTTTGTCACAAAATTTCAAAGAAATTGCATAAATTTAACCCCTCACCAATTTTACTATGTTCGGACACCAATTCTCCATTCACCAATTATATACATAGTATAAGGTTTAATGCATTTTGCTCACTATAAAAATCATAATGTTTAGGAAAAATTCCTTGTCATAATAACAATAATAGTAAAAAAGCCCTTGTAAATAAATAAATGTGCAAACGGGGCAGGAAGATGGAGGGAGGGGATGAAGGGTGTACTCGGCTCGAGAACGCAGCCAAAATATGAAAAGTACGAAATTTAAAACATAAAAATCGAATCAAGGGATGTATCCTTGATATTCCGGCGCATTCGGTGTAAGAAAACCCAGATTATAAACAAAGAAGCAAATTATTATGCATTTTCTGCTATGGTACAAAAACAAAGGATGCGTAATTTAAACAGAAATTTCACCTTTATTGTTTTTCACAAAATCAGTTTCAAAGCATTGCTCGTTCTCCAAATCTATTAATATATATATTTGAAGGCGGTCTTTTGACCCAAATCCTTTAATTTTGACCAAATCCTATTTTTTTTAGAATTTTGATTTTTTTTTAATTGTCAAAATTCTCTATTTGGTAAATAGGCATTAATGGTATATATGTTCAATGCATTTAACATATTTAAGTTACATCCCCTATTTATTATTATATTGATAGATATTGATTTATTTTTTATTCATACTTTTGAAAATAATGTTTTAGGAACTATTATTTTCAAAAATTACATAAATATATATTTTTGAAATGATAGAAATATATTTTTTATTTGAAAATACAGCAAAATGCACAAAAATTAAAACCTTTACAAAAAAGAACCAAAATTTCAGTATTTTATTTTCAGAAATTTGAGAAATATAAATTTTTAGAAACTGCAGAAATTAATAAAATTATTAGAAATTATCTTTTTGGAATATTGAAATTCATAATTTTTAGTACAATCATCTTTATTCTACTTCAACGTATATTTTTAAAATTAAAATAATTTTTTAATTTGCACATATCTATTATTATAGAAATTTTTCAAAATACAGCAAAATGCACAAAAATGAAAAAAATTACAAAAAAGAAGAAGCAAATTTTTTTATTTTTAATTCATACTTTTGAAATTAATGTTTTAGGAACTATCATTTTCAAAATATTACATAAATATATATTTTTGAAATTATAGAAATACAATTTTTTTTTTGAAAATACAGCAAAATGCACAAAAATTAAAAAGTTTACAAAAAAGAGGCAAAATTTCAGGAATTATATAAATGTATTTCAGTTTAAGAAATTCGAGAAATATAAATTTTTGAAATTGCAAAAATTAATAAAATTATTAGAAATTATCTTTTTGAAATATTAAAATTCATAATTTTTAGTATAATCATTTTTATTCTACTTCAACGTGTATTTTTGAAAGTGAAATAATTTTTTAATTTGCACATATATATTATTATAGAAATTTTTGAAAATACAATAAAATACACAAAAATAAAAAATTTAGAAAAAAAAGAAGCAAAATTTTTTATTTTTAATTCATACTTTTCAAATTAATGTTTTAGGAACTATTATTTTCAACAATTACATAAATATATTTTTTGAAATTACAGAAATACAGATTTTTTTTTGAAAATACAGCCAAATGCACAAAAATTAAAAAGTTTACAAAAAAAAAGTAAATTTAAGGAATTACATAAATGTATTTTATTTTCAAAATTTGAGAAATATAAATTTTGGAAATTATAGAAATTAATAAAATTATTAAAAATATCTTTTTAAAATATTAAAATTTATAATTTTCAGTATAATCATCTTTATTCTACTTCAACGTGTATTTTTAAAATTAAAATAATTTTTTAATTTGCACATATCTATTATTATAGAAATTTTTGAAAATACAACAAAATGCCCAAAAATGAAAAATTTACAAAAAAGAAGAAGCAAAATTTTTTATTTTTTTAATTCATACTTTTCAAATTAATGTTTTAGGAACTATTATTTTCAAAAATTACATAAATATATATTTTTCCAATTATAGAAATACATATATTTTTTTGAAAATACAGCAAAATTCACAAAAATTAAAATGTTTACAAAAAAAAGAAGCAAAATTTCAGGAATTACATAAATGTATTTCATTTTCAGAAATTTGAGAAATACAAATTTTTGATATTGCAGAAATTAATAAAATTATTAAAATATCTTTTTGTAATATTGAAATTCATAATTTTCAGTATAATCATCTCTATGCTACTTCAACACGTATTTATAAAATTGAAATAATTTTTAATTTGCACATATCAATTATTATAGAAATTTTTTAAAATACAGCAAAATGCACAAAAATGAAAAAAATTACAAAATAGAAGAAAGCAAATTTTTTATTTTTAATTCATACCTTTGAAATTAATGTTTTGGGTATTATTTTCAACAATTACATAAATATATATCTTTGAAATTATAGAAATACATATTTTTTTTTTGAAAATACAGCAAAATGCACAAAAATTAAAAAGTTTACAAAAAAAAAAAAAATTTCAGGAATTAAAAAAATGTTTTTTATTCACAGAAATTTGAGAAATATAAATTTTTAAAAATCCAAAAATTAATAAAATTATTAGAAATTATTTTTTAAAATATTAAAATTCATAACTTTCAGTATAATTATCTTTATTCTAATTCAACGCGTATTTTCAAAATTGAAATAATTTTTTAATTCGCATATCTATTATTATAGAAATTTTTGAAAATACAGCAAAATGCACAAAAATGAAAAAATTTACAAAAAAGAAGAAATGTATTTTATATTTTTAATTCATACTTTTGAAATTAACGTTTTAGGAACTATTATTTTTAAAAATTACATAAATATATATATTTGAAATTATAGAACTACATTTTTTTTTTGTAAATACAGCAAAATGCACAAGAATTAAAAAGTTTACAAAAAAGAGAAGCAAAATTTCAGGTATTACATAAATGTATTTTATTTTAAGAAATTTGAGAAATATAAATTATTAAAATCGCAGAAATTAATAAAATTATTAGGAATTATCTTTTTGAAATATTGAAATTCTTAGTTTTCAGTATAATCATCTTTATTCTACTTCAACGTGTATTTTTAAAATTAAAATAATTTTTTAATTTGCACATATCTATAAATATAGAAATTTTTGAAAATAAAGGAAAATGCACAAAAATGAAAAAATTTACAAAAAAGAAGAAGCAAAAATTTTTTATTTCATACTTTTGAAATTAATGTTTTAGGAACTATTATTTTCAAAAATTACATAAATATATATTTTTCCCATTATAGAATTACATTTATTTACAATACAAAAATGCACAAAAATTATAAGTTTACAAAACAAAAGAAGCAAAGTTTCAGCAATTACAGAAATGTATTTTATTTTCAGAAATTTGAGAAATATAAATTTTCGAAATTGCAGAAATTAATAAAATTATTAGAAATTATCTTTTTGATATATTGAAATTCATAATTTTCAGTATATAATTTTTATTTTGCTTGAACGTGTATTTTTAAAATTGAAATAATTTTTTAATTTGCACATATCTATTATTATAGAAATTTTTTAAAATACAGCAATATGCAGAAAAATAAAAAATTTACAAAAAAGAAGAAGCAAAATTTTTTATTTTTAATTCATACTTTTGAAATTAATGTTTTAGTAGCTTTTATTTTCAATAATTACATATATATATTTTTAAAATTATAGAAATACATATTTTTTTTTAAAATACAGCAAAATGAGCAAAAATTAAAAAGTTTACAAAAAAAAGGAGCAAAATTTCAGGAATTACATAAATCTATTTTATTTTCAGAAATTCGAGAAATATAAATTTTTGAAATTGCAGAAATTAATAAAACTATTGGAAATTATCTTTTTGAAATATTAAATTTCATAACTTTTAGTATAATCATCTTTATTCTACTTCAACGCGTATTTTCAAAATTGAAATAATTTTTTAATTCGCACATATCTATTATTATAGAAATTTTTGAAAATACAACAAATGCACAAAAATGAAAAAATTTACAAGAAAGAAGAATTTTTTTATTTTTAATTCATACTTCTTAAATTAACGTTTTAGGAACTATTATTTTCAAAAATTACATAAATATATATTTAAAATTATAGAATTACATTTTTTTTAATATAAAACAAAATGCACAAAAATTAAAAAGTTTTCAAAAAAAAAAAAAGAAGCAAAATTTCAGCAATTACAAAAATGTATTTTATTTTAAAAAATTTGAGAAAATAAATTTTCAAAATTGCAGAAATTAATAAATTATTAGAAATTATATTTTTGAAATATTGAAATTCATAATTTTCAGTATAGTCATTTTTATTCTACTTCAACGTGTATTTTTAAAATTGAAATATTTTTTTTTAATTTGCACATATCTTTTATTATATAAATTTTTAAAATACATCAAAATGCACAAAAATGAAAAAAAATTACAAAAATGAAGAAGCAAATATTTTATTTTAAATTCATACTTCTGAAATTAATGTTTTAGGAACTATTATTTTCAGCAATTACATAAATATATATATTTTTTTAAATTATAGAAATACGCATTGTTTTTGAAAATACAACAAAATTCACAAAAATTAAAAAGTTTACAAAAATGTATTTTATTTTTTTGAAATTTGAGAAATATAAATTTTCGTAATTGAAGAAATAAATAAAATTATTAGAAATTATCTTTTTGAAATATTAAATTCATAACTTTCATATAATCATCTTTATTCTACTTCAACGCGTATTTTCAAAATTGAAATAATTTTTTAATTCGCACATATCTATTATTATAGAAATTTTTAAAAATACAGTAAAATGCACAAAAATGAAAAACTTTACAAAAAGAGAAGCAATTTTTATTTTTAATTCATACTTTTGAAATTAATGTTTTAGGAACTATAATTTTCAAAATTACATAAATATATATTTTTGAAATTATAGAAATACATATTTTTTTTTTGGAAATACATCTAAATGCACAAAATTAAAAAGTTTACAAAAAAAAGAAGCGAAATTTCAGGAATTACATAAATGTATTTTATTTTTAGAAATTTGAGAAATATAAATTTTTAGAAACTGCAGAAATTAATAAAATTATTGAAATTATCGTTTTGAAATATTGAAATTCATAACTTTCAGTATAATCATCTTTTCTATTCAACATGAATTTTTAAAATTGAAATAATTTTTTGATTCGCACATATCTATTATTACAGAAATTTTTGAAAGTACAGCAAAATGTACAAACACGAAAATTTACAAAAGGAGGAAGCAAAAAATTTTTATTTTTAATTCATACTTTTCAAATTAATGTTTTAGGAACTATTATTTTCAACATTACATAAATATATATTTTTGAAATTACAGAAATACAGATTTTTTTTTGAAATACAGCAAATGCACAAAAATTAAAAGTTTACAAAAAAAAGTAAATTTAAGGAATTACATAAATGTATTTTATTTTCAGAAATTTGAGAAATATAAATTTTGAAATTATAGAAATTAATAAAATTATTAAAAATATCTTTTTAAAATATTAAATTTATAATTTTCAGTATAATCATCTTTATTCTACTTCAACGTGTATTTTTAAAATTAAATAATTTTTTAATTTGCACATATATTATTATAGAAAATTTTTGAAAATACAACAAAATGCACAAAAATGAAAAATTTACAAAAAAGAAGAAGCAAAATTTTTTTATTTTTAATTCATACTTTTGAAATTAATGTTTTAGGAACTATTATTTTCAAAATTACATAAAAATATATTTTTCAATTATAGAAATACATATTTTTTTTTTGAAAATACAGCAAAATTCACAAAAAAAAAGTTTACAAAAAAAGAAGTAAAATTTCAGGAATTACATAAATGTATTTTTTTTCAGAAATTTGAGAATTATAAATTTTTGATATTGCAAAAATTAATAAATTATTAGAAATTATCTTTTGAAATATTGAAATTCATAATTTTCAGTATAATCTCTATTTACTTCAACACGTATTTTAAAATTGAAATAATTTTTAATTCGCACATATCAATTATTATAGAAATTTTTTAAAATACAGCAAAATGCACAAAATAAAAAAATTACAAAAAGAAGAAGCAAATTTTTTTATTTTTAATTCATACCTTTGAAATTAATGTTTTAGGAACTATAATTTTCAACAATTACATCAATATATATCTTTGAAATTATAGAAATACATATTTTTTTTGAAAACACAACAAAATGCACAAAAATTAAAAATTTTAGAAAAAAAGAAGCAAAATTTCAGGAATTACAGAAATGTATTTTATTTTCAGAAATTTGAGAAATATAAATTTTTGTTATTGCAGAATTAATAAAATTATTAGAAATTATCTTTTTGAAATATTAAAATTAATAATTTTCAGTATAATCATCTTTATTCTACTTCAACGCGTATTTTTAAAATTGAAATAAATTTTTAATTTGCACATATCTATTATTATAGAAATTTTTGAAAATACAGCAAAATGACAAAAAAAAATTTACAAAAAGAGGAAGCAAAATTATTTTTAATTCATAATTTTGAATTAATGTTTTAGGAACTATTATTTTAAAAATTACATAAATATATTTTTCAAATTATAGAAATACATTATTTTTTTAAAATACAGCAAAAACAAAAATTAAAAAGTTTACAAAAAAAAAAAAGCAAAATTTCAGGAATTACAGAAATGTATTTTATTTTCAAAAATTTGAGAAATATAAATTGCAGAAATTAATAAAATTATTAATAATTATCTTTTGAAATATTAAAATTCATAACTTTCAGTATATTCATCTATATCTACTTCAACGTATTTTAAAATTGAAATATTTTTTAATTCGCACATATCTATTATTATAGAAATTTTTGAAAATACAGCAAAATGCACAAAGAAAAAATTTACAAAAAGAAAGAAGCAAATTTTTTTTTTTAATTCATACTTTTGAAATTAATGTTTTAGGAACTATTATTTTCAAAATTACATAATATATTTTTTAAATTATAGAAATACATATTTTTTTGAAATACAGCAAAATGCACAAAAATTAAAAAGTTTATAAAAAAAAGAGCAAAATTTCAGAAATTACAGAAATGTTTTAGAAATTTGAGAAATAAATTTTCAAAATGCAGAAATTAATAAAATTATTAGAAATTATCTTTGAAATATTGAAATTCATAACTTTCAGTATAATCATCTTTATTCTACTTCAACGTGTATTTTTTAAAATTAAAATAATTTTTAATTTGCACAATCTATTTTTTATAGAAATTTTTGAAAATACAGCAAAATGCAAAAACGAAAAATTTACAAAAAGGGGAAGCAATTTTTTTTTATTTTAATTCATACTTTTGAAATTAATATTTTAGGAACTATTATTTTAAAAATTACATAAATATATTTTTTTAAATTATAGAAATACATATTTTTTTTTAAATACCAAAATGCACAAAATTAAAAAGTTTAAAAAAAAAGAAAAAAATTTCAGGAATTACAGAAATGTATTTTATTTTCAAAATTTGAGAAATATAAATTTTCAGAAACTGCAAATTAATAAAATTATTAGAAAATTATTTTTTGAAATATTGAAATTCATAACTTTCAGTATAATCATCTTTATTCTACTTCAACGTGTATTTTTAAAATTGAAATAATTTTTTAATTCGCACATATCTATTATTATAGAAATTTTTGAAAATACAGCAAAATGCACAAAGACGAAAAATTTACAAAAAAAAGGAAGCAAAATTTTATTTTTAATTCATACTTTTGAAATTAATGTTTAGGAACTATTATTTTCAAAAATTAAATAAATATATATTTTAAATTATAGAAATACATATTTTTTTTTAAATACAGCAAAATGCACAAAAATTAAAAGTTTAAAAAAAAAAAGCAAAATTTCAGAAAATTACAGAAATGTATTTTATTTTTAGAAATTTGAGAACGATAAATTTTCAAAAGCTGCAGAAATTAATAAAATTATTAGAAATTATCTTTTGAAATATTGAAATTCAAAACTTTCAATATAATCATCTTTATTCTACTTCAACATGTATTTTTAAAATTAAAATAATTTTTAATTTGCACAAATCTATTTTATAGAAATTTTTGAAAATACAAGAAAATGCAAAAAATGAAAAAATTTACAAAAAGGGGAAGAATTTTTTTATTTTAATTCATACTTTGAATTAATATTTTAGGAACTATTATTTCAAAAATTACATAAATATATATTTTTAAATTATAGAAATACATATTTTTTTTGGAAATACAACAAAATGCACAAAAATTAAAAAGTTTACAAAAAAAAGAAGCAAAATTTCAGGAATTACAGAAATGTATTTTATTTCAAAATTTGAGAAATATAAATTTCAGAAACTGCAGAAATTAATAAAATTATTAAAAATTATCTTTTTGAAATATTGAAATTCATAACTTTCAGTATAATCATCTTTATTCTACTTCAACGTGTATTTTTAAAATTAAAATAATTTTTTAATTCACACGTATCTATTATTATAGAAACTTTTGAAAATACAGCAAAATGCACAAAGACGAAAAAGAAATTTTTATTTTTAATTCATACTTTTGATATTATTAATTTATTAACTATTATTTTAAAAAATTACATAAATATATATTTTTAAATTATAGAAATACATTTTTTTTTAAAATACAGCAAAATGCACAAAAATTAAAAAGTTTACAAAAAAAAAAAAAAAGAAGCGAAATTTCATGAATTACAAAAGCTGAGTTGGTGCTTTCTAAAGAATCCACTTGGCCAACTCCCTTTTCCTTACAAGGAGTCCAACTCCTTTTCATGTAAGGAAGTCAACTTCATCTTCCTCTCAAAGAAAAAAAGTCAACTTGGTCTTAGACCCTATTTTTAGTTGATCGGGCATCATTTTAAATAAGTTAAATCAAGCCCAAAGTCCAATAGGTTTTAATTCAAATATTCAATTTAATAAAACCTAATTAAATGTAGTCCAATATCATTTAATCTAGTTAATGACATAAGCCCAATCTCCTTTAATTAATAAATTAGATTTATTAATTAAAGAAAGTCTAACTAAATTAATTAATTAATTTATACTTGAGTCATCCACCCAAGCATTTGTCACGAAAATCAACAAACTTCAACATTTAATTCATAATTGTGGTGCGAAACTCACGAATTAACATTATCAAAACTCAAGTCAACCTTGACAGAGGATCAAAGAGTTGATTCCACAAAGAAATATTTAAATTGAAGAAATATTGTGACGCCCCAAATCAGGGGTCACGATATGACCATGCTACCAAGCTCATAGCCTTAATAGCATGAAATCATTACTACTAAATCATAAGTACAAACTCGATAGTAATAATGCTTAAATAATGAAAACACAATACATGTTTGCAGCGGAAAGAAAAACATAAATCTTACAATCTCAACTTAACACCATGTCCTAACAACTAAATGAAAGTAGAAAAAATTCCCACTGAATAAAACTGTCTAGGGAACTTATTAATCGACGCCAATTGCTTAGCTACCAACCTCAAAATAGCTCCCCTCACACTCCTCATACACCTCATCTGCAAGATGTAACAAGTGGAATGAACGACTAATCGCCCAGTAAGTGGCCCCTATCTCTAACCAATACGAGCATAATATGTTAATAGTACAAAATCATCATTTACCAATACATGCATTAATTTGATATTCAAAACCAAAGGGAATAATTGAGTAAAATATAAAGTTACAAAACATCTGCCATCAGAGCGTAACTTCTAAACTTTTGTATCAAAATAGAGGCGTATAAAATATCCACTTATGATAATTACAATTTTATTTAAATAATGCAAGAAGTTTCGTAAATCAGCCATGTTAGAAAGAAAAATGCACATGCTCTCATTCACTAGCAACATAACAGACATCGTGTTTGTTTGTGACTATTATTATAACCTATAGTCCGGGCCCCAATCTTTAACCCTCGATTGAGAGGATCATACATAAATTCTCAGTTTATAACCCCAACTGAGAGGGTCAGTAGGAAGGCCTCAATTTATACCCCAACTGAGAGGGTCAGTGCTCAGTATGCAGTTTTTAATCCCAACTAAGAGGGTCAGTAATCAATACTCAGTTTTTAACCCCAACTGAGAGGGTTCAGAACAACTCTAATTTTTAC
Organism: Sesamum angolense; assembly: GCA_034509725.1. Taxonomy (NCBI): domain Eukaryota; kingdom Viridiplantae; phylum Streptophyta; class Magnoliopsida; order Lamiales; family Pedaliaceae; genus Sesamum; species Sesamum angolense. Next base: position 51,251 of record JACGWL010000748.1, read on the forward strand.
TCAGTTAACAGTGGTTTCGTTAACGGTTGAGCATGTTCCATCTATTAGTCGATGCACTTGAGCATGCTTTATCATTACTAAAAACTTTAACAAATATTTTTCATATGTGTCTCAGTATGAATTTCAGAAGATGTCAGAGATATATTAAACAATATAAAATAATTTGACACCACGTGAATATTTTAAAATTTTCAAGATATACCAACTGTTTCCATAAATATTTAACAGAAAATCCTACTGCATGTATCTCAATTTGAACTCATAAAAATAACTTAAGCTCGCATCATATTTTGTTTAAAGACAAAGACAATTAATTGAAATTGGAAAACATTTAAGAAAACTCCACTCAAGACGGAGAAACCACTTACAGAATACTCTGAACTCGAATCCATTTATCTGGCTACTTGTCCTGGATTGAATCATATGTGTAAATTGATCATAATTCCTATAAACCATTAATCAATTAAGTCACATACATCCCCATAAAAACACGTTTTTAACCTATTTAATCCTAAAAAAACAAACTATGAGAAACTTTTATCTTAATTCAAACATAATGATCTTACGAACTCAAATTTCTAATTCCATACAAAATTCACCTTATAAAAATTGATACCCAAAGTAAATCAATAATAATGAGAGCACTTGATGATCCTAATCACTCGATTATTCCTTAATCAATTCAAGATGAAATGAGGTAACTAACCTAGAGTGATAATATGGTAATGCCAACTAACAATCTTATTCAACGAATTTTGTAAAATCATATACTTAGTTTATGGCTTTAAAAATTTTAGAGAACGTGCTAAAAGGTGCTGAAAAACATATATAAAATATATTACATAAAAGTGAGTTGAAAAAATAGGTGAAAGAAGTTTAAAAATTGAGTTGAAGAATAACTACGATACAAACTGAAAGTTTACCTAGATGAATTTTTAAAATTCGTCCATTCATAGAAAAATCTTAGAAATTTTATATGTTACTGAAGAGTCACATTAGTTAATACAGAAAATAATAAATCGTCCTAAAAACTAGTTAACATTATCATATAATTTCATAAAGTATAAGGTTTTGCAGAGAAGGGCATTACCGTATAGGACAACTCAAGAAATTTTATAAATTTACCCAAATCTACAAAAATTCTGAAACTTTACATAGGATATTTATCGTGTACTAAAACATTATAAAAATTTTCAAAACTAAAAGACATGTAGAAATAGGTTAAATAGTTGTCAGATTCACGTATAATTTCTGGCAGTATATTTGTAACAATTTTATAAATTTTAATACAAGCCAAATATTTCTGATATTTTATCAATAATTCTATAACTCAACAAGGTTCCATAAAAAAAATGTTCTTGATAAAATCAAATACTTAATATTCACATAAAACGATAATTTTTCTATTCTAAAAACTATTTCATCAAAAACACCGATAGAGCGAACTCTTTTTTAAAAACTCATTCTTTATTAAATCTAAATCTGCAATCAATTCCAATCAAAATTCACCATTAACAAAACTAAATAAGTATTAGTTTTAATATTTTTATCCTAATAATTCCAGACCTTAATCAATTACATAGTTCCTAAGGTATAAATAACATACAACATCACTACTTGATTAAACTACAAGTTTTGAGTTCATGACTACCTGGAATCAATAGCGAGGGAGTTATTGGCCTTTCTTGTATCTCCTTTTACCACGATGTCATTTCCATTCGACGAATATAGACTTAAAGTATGGGTTTATGGTGTCAAAAATGTTGGTTTTTGTCTAATCCCGCCTATAAACAGGTGTGTGGAAGAAACTAAGTTTTTAGAGTTTGAACGAGGTGTGTTAACTTGTTTTTGGGGTGGTGATTGGGTGTAGATAGTTTTGGGAGACTTTATTCTACCAACAGACCTCCAAACTACTTTAAAAATCCAACTTTTAGTAGACTCCAAAAATAAATCCAAAAATTACCAAAAAAAAAATTGGCTAGTCAAAATGTGCCATAATAAGGGTAAACTAATTGGTCTGATTCGACGGGGTGCTGGTGTTACAAATATTATAAATTTATAGTGTTTTAATTCGATAATAAGTCTTAAAACCCTCGAGTTAACATTATTAAAAACTCAAATCAATGTCGAAAGAGATTAAAACGTCAAGTTCCACATTCCAAGTTGTCAAATAAAAAATTGCATTCAAAGTGAAGAATCAAATATTTTTCAAGTAAAGATATGTACCCACAAACATATAATGAAATTCAAGAAATTCATTTGTACGTGATATTTTCTTGTTTGATTAAATTCAAATACACAAAAAATTGCATTACGGGTATATATACAACGGCAATACAGTGACAACAAATACTATTAATATATTTGTGCTATCACTAAATTGGCATTATTTATAGATGTGCCATTAGTTGTGTATAATAACAACTTTATACATATTTTTTATCATTAATAATTATGTTATGACAAAATTATAATCGAACCGATTGAGTTATAGTTCACATTGTGGGATCCAATAAAATATGTTTCTTGGGAGGTATTGGGTTTTTCTTTATTTACCAAACATAACAAACAAATTATGAGCCAACGTTCGAGCGCATGAAAATGTCTTTTAATTTGTTGGATATTGCATGTGTTCTTAGGAAAAGAAATTTGTCAAGGCAACGGAGCTATCATAGTATTTTTGTAACTCCTCTGGCTAATAATTTGAAAAATGATACAGTAGGCCAAGTAAACCCAATTCAACTATGATAATCTCTATATATACATTCTGAAGGAAACTATCCGGCTAGTGTCCAAATTGGTGAAGCATTAGAGATTTTCCACACTAATTAATGGAGGGTCGATTGTTGGAGGCCGCTCGGTCGGGAGATCTACAAGCCCTTCATGATGCAGTTGGAGAAGATGATTCAATCCTTCAGAAACTGCACTCATGTGGGTGCGTTGAGACACCTTTGCACCGGGCTTCCATGTTTGGGCAGGCAGAGTTTGTGCGAGAATATATGAGGCTGAGCTCGATTTCTGCCCACCAACTCTCTCAACTCAATCGAGACGGTTACAGCCCACTGCACTTGGCTTCGGCCAACGGTCACTTGGAGATTGTCGAATTTATACTTGAGTTCGTGAAGCAGAATTTTGCTGTTGTGGAGGTGTGCATGAAGAAAGATAGGGATGGGAGAACTGCACTTCATTCTGCCGTGGTTAGTGGTAAAATTGAAGTCATTGATGTGCTCTTTGTCAATTATCCGGATGCTGCAAAGGAGGTTACGTTTCACCAGGAGACTGTTCTACATCTTGCGGTGAAACACCACCAGCATGAGGCACTCATGTTCTTGATTGATCAGAAACTTGGATCGTCGGCTGAAGGTTTGTTAAATCTGGGTGATTGGGAAGGCAACACAATTCTGCATCTAGCAACGGCCAACAGACAATTTCAGGTATCCCTAAGTGAAATAGATTTTCTATTTCAAATCATGTTGGTTCTTCTAACTATATGCACCAAAGTGTACAAAGAATGTGCCTTTTATTTTACTTTAAAAAAAAATTATACATGTTATTTGTACATAATAATTGAAATCGAAGAAAAAATAGAATTTGAAATAAAATCCTCAATTGTTTTATTTATTTAACTTTGATGAGAGAAAAAGTACTAAGACAAAAAGTACACTATAGCATACTTACCTACTCTATCTTGAAAAAAGCAAAGAAATTAAAAGTTGATTATATAATTTATTCCCAAATAATTTATAAAGCTTCAATTTACTCCCTTCAAATTTTATATATTCAAATTTTGATCTATAATTATTTACTAACAATTTTTTTTAAAAAAATAATTATCAATTAGTCTCTCAATTATATATAAAATTCTATAGCCGTTACACCAGAGCTTATTTGTGAGGAGCTTGTAATGAATTGTTTTCTTCACATTGCCATAATATGGCAAAAACTTACTATTTTATGCTATGAAATAATTTCCTGAAAATCGTAATCTTTTTCTTAATTATGTGGCCCTCAATGTGTTTCTCATTTCGAATCTAGTGATTCAAACATAATTAAAACTCAAATAATTTTTGCAGGCTGTAGATTACCTAGTAAGACAGTCAAGTTTGAATGTGAATGCAGAGAATTCGAATGGGCTCAGGGCGTTGGACATGTTGTTTGTGAATGCTTTTAACTCAAACGATGCACATATTGAGGAGACAATTACACTTGCAGGGGGTTCTCGATCCCAAATGACAACAACAGATGTCCAGACCAGGCTGGAACACCAACCTTCGGATACTTCATCAAGATCAACTAGCCAAGAGGAAGACGACCGAGATGCAGAACATAAATGGTTTACAGAATTGAGAAGTGGGATTATAGTGATGGCGTCAGTATTTGCTACTATGACGTTCCAGGTTGCACTAACGCCTCCCGGAGGGATGTGGCAAGATTGGGGTCCAAATGCAGCCACATCCAACAGTTCAGCCATCCCTACACATAAGCCTGGAGAAACAATTCTCTATGATATGGATCGTAAGAACTTCCGTTCTCTAATGTGGTTAAATACGCAAACATTCTTCTCTTCTATTGCTACCATCTTATTGGTGTTACAAGCTTTCAAGGCTCAATCCGCAGCATGGATCATGGGGATATATTGTGCCTACTTTACTGTATTAATTATAGTTGCGGAATATCTTGAAATTGTTCGACTCGTTACCGATAAGAATTTGTTTAACCATGGAGGGGTTTTGCCATATCTGGTTATCTGGATCGTGATCCTAAGCGTTGCCCTCGGTAGCTTCTTTAAAAAGAGCCTCCGACTCTTTCGGACCACCCCACATTTGAACTAATTGACATTATTCTCAAATTTCTTGGCATGAGCTCCTCATCTAGAGGAGTACTGTGGATATGCATCAGTCCTTGAATAATGCCAGCTTCGTTCAGCAGGAAACGTCACAGATGGATGCTCCAGGTTGAAAACCAGTTCAGGTTGCATTTGTATTCCAGGTTTTCTTCTTGTTCCTATTACGTTTCTTTTAATTTTTCTGAAGCCTTTTAATTGCTCCAAATCAACTTACGTCGGTTAGGTTAATTGTCGGAAAATTCTAGACCGGACCTAGTTCGACGGAACCTGAACCAATCATAGCAAGTGTAATATATTTGTCGTGTGATTATTGTATAATTCAGAGAAAGATTTGGTTCGACAAAACTTGGTCCGAACAAGAATTTTATGTTAGTTGTCAAGAAATATTGTGTGGGACTTGTCTGTATATACAGCTTGTACAGCTTAATTTCCAACACAGAACATAGAAACATTTTTCCAATCATAGCTCTTTTTTGCTCTTTGATTTCCTTCATGGTACCACAGTTCTTCAATCTGAAGGCCTCTGTATACCTGTAGCTTGTTGCGTGCATTCCTCACTGTAAATATAAATGGTGACTAGATCTATGGAAGTAGTGCGGGAGAGTTTGAAATGAAAGGCCAAGAGTCTTGTAGTCGGAGGCTAAAAAAATAGTACATATACGAGGTCTCCTTCTTGATTGACGTGTGGCATAGCCGAAGGTCTCTCCGTTAATTTTGCTTCTGTCTAATAAATAGGTCTTTTTCATTAGTTAAAATTCGCTGAACTTATTGATACCAACAAAAGAAATGAATGTAAATTGTTGATATTTACACTTAATTGACTTATTATTGAATTATCGCAGGTCAAATAATTTTTTTCTGACTAAACTACCCTTATAACAATGAAGATATACCTCCTCACATGTATTAACGCCTGAAGACGTGTGAGAATAATTTGATCATAAAAAGATTGTTTGACTTGCAATAAATCAATAATAAGTCCATCAGGGCCAAATACAGATTTTTTTTCTTATTTTTTTTTGTTAATATCTGCAAATTCGATAAATTTCGACTAATTGAATTAGCAAGTTTCAAGGATAATAGATATAATGTTTCAGGCCACAAAGATAGGGAGTGTAATTATCCCTATTTAATAAATATAACCTTGGAAAATCTCCAAATACCTAGTGGTGTAAATGATTCGAGTCGAGCCAAATATATTAGTGTTCAAGTTTGTTTGAATTATTATCAAGCTTTAAGAATTGTGTTTGAATTTAGTTTGATTATTATTCTAGTCGAGCTCAAACGAGCTTTAATTGGATCAAACTTGAGTCGAGCTCGAGTAATTTGATATTTTTAAGTATATGTTACTATTTTTGCACTAATCGAATCAAGTTCGAGCCGAGCTCAAAAGTTTACCAAACAAAATTTTTTATTCAAGTTTGGTTTGTTAAATTTAATTAATTGAATTCAAATAATTTTTTCGATCGATTTCAATCGAGTATGAAATAGTTTTTAATTATTTTTTCAGGCCTACAAATACCTAAATGAATTATTTCCCAGCAACGAGAAATGCAATTTCCCCCAATTCAGGAAAAGCATTTATTGGTCAACCATTTAATTTCAGACAAGCTTCAGGAAAAATATTACATCAACTTTATTTCAAACATAAATTTCAAACCCATTCGGTTCGAGGATACATTGTAATTGCAACATATATATCCTCACAAAACGAAAGGGCTTAACAAACACACACTTGATGTGATTATTAATTCCAACCAAGTTGGGAAATAAATTATTAACGTCCTGATCAAAATATAGTCGTCTAAATTTCAGAGTCACTGATCAAACCATGAAGAGCTTGAAGGCAGCCAAGGCGCCAAGAATCCACACATATGATTTCAACCGCGAGACTTCACCGGCAGCGGAAGTGCTGGGCGTCGGGGCAGCGGGCCACGGAGCGGGAATCGGCCCGTCGGCCGCAGAGACGGTGATGACAAGCTTCATTCCCTTAGAGCAGTGGTCACCAACGCCGCAAATGTACCACTTCTTGCCTGGGGCGGCGAGGGTGATTTCTTCATTCCCAGTGTTCAAAATGTTGCTTTTGTTTGAAGCCACGCATTGCTTGAAATCGTCTCCACTTACTTTGGCAAGGTTGTGAGAATCTTATTGTACATAAATACTGCAGTATATATAACAAAACATGATCATAAGTTATATAATTTCAATTCAAACATAAGTGGTCATGCTACATTTGAATTTGGGGGAAGATTTTGAAAAAAAAATAATAATAATAATTCAAATGACTCCTATTAGAATAATTTAAAATTCATCATTATTATATATATCAAATATTTTATCAAAAAAACACAAAGATATATAAAACATTAAAATTCTCGCGTGTGTATGCAGTAAGCGGTTTCTAGTGTATTTCTATATAATTTTTAAAATTACGCTCTTTTCAACTCACAAAAATACTTGTGAAGATATATGTAATTTTAAAAACTTTACTGGGATGTATCCGTATTCGGCTCAAGTTTTAAGGGATTTATGTAATTATCAAACTATAGTCCACCCAAGATTAAAATTAAAATTTTCATTTAAATTATTATGTTAATATCAGCAAACTCCATTAATTTCACTAACGGTCATACTTATATGTTAGATAATCGCAAATAATAGGGCAACAAATGCATGTAATTCTCTAAATTTTAAAAAAATTACGTGCAATTAGACCAAACTGTAGAAACGGACATTTTAATTATCCCTATGCATTTTGCACCCGACGAGTGCATTCTACTGCTAGTAATAGTACGTATAAACGAGTCAAATAACGCAACGGTAATGAAGGTAAAACGTACTGAGCTTGTCTCCAACACGAAAGTCTTTGCCCTTAGCCCAATCTGTGTAGTTAACACCCAACTTCCAGCCGGCGTCATCTCCGACCATGTAGTCGTAGGCCGAAGTACGAGGAAGAACAATAGCTATTGCAGCAATGACAGCGATCAAGAAAGCTTTGGAGGCCATCACTGTAATTTTGACTGTGGCCAAAGTTTCCTTGATCAACTAATTTGCTTGATGTTGCAGGATTGATCCTTAGTGCCACTCATACACTACTCTATATATAGTTTCTTGTTATTGACAGATACTTAGTGAAAAAAACAGCCGGCTAACATAGTTTTATGCTCCAAAAACAAGGCTGAAATTTGTGTATTAGTCTTTAGTTGAGCTTCTGTTTTTTTCTTCTTTTTTTATTTTTGATGGATTATTTATTTTGGGCTTAGCTTTGATCGCACAAAGAACTTAGAGAAATTAAGCAAAATTCTTCCCGAACCTGGTTCGGTCGAATCAGACCAATCACAAAGTAAATTTTGGTCACTTTCTCTAAACTGTACATCAATCACACGGCAAGTTTATTATACTTGCTATATGATTAGTTCAGGTTCGGCCGAATCAAGTTCGGACAAGAATTTCTCATTAAATTAATGATAGAAAGTGATATGACGTTTGGGTTCAAGTTTAATTCAATGTGCAAGTAATTTTTAATTTATTATATGTTTTTATTTTATTCTGATTTAGTGTGATATCGTATTTATGTTATTTGGTATTTTTTTTTGGTTAAAATAATTCTGGTGTAGTATATTATTATTTTGGGTGCATTAAATAGAGTTCTTAAAAGATCTGGCATAATTATAATATTCTTTTGTTGTTTGAAAAATTATTAATATTCTTCTGATTTTAATGAACCGTTCAACAACTAGTCCAAGTCGTCAATTTTGGTTAGGTTCCCATCTATTTTTATAATAAATTGATCAAAATACCCTTGTGGATTATGAATTATAATTATACTTATTTTTTAAAAAAAAATTGGAATTCTTCTAATAGATTAAGTGAACAATTCTTTTACAATTTTAAAATTTTTTCCATCCAGGTATTTTTATATTCTTTTAAATTTTTAGAAAAAGGAAAAGATAGCGCAAGTGCAAAGACAATTCTTAACTTTCATCCAAAAATTATCTAATTTCATCAGAAATCAAGGATGTTGATAATTTTTTAATAATTAGGATGTATTCATAATTATGCCAAATATTAAGAAAACCCATTGTAATTTACACATTTTTCTTTACATTATTCACTAACAAAAGTAAATTTTATTTTTTTTTGGGTAAAGCTCATTGTAGCAAGAAGGTATCAATTTATTGTCATAATATGAATTATGTGGAAAGTTATAGGAAAGTACTGTCGGAAAATTATAAATAATATATTGGGATGTGCCTCGTAATTTATGAATAGATATAAAATTTTGTTTTATCTAACTGTTGAAGTGTTAATTAAATTAAGCCATGACAACATTCTCCTCCTTTCTTCCTCAAGATCTAATTTAACTTTGGCATATTCTAAAATTCCTTGAATACAAATGGCGCCAGCTAATGCCAGTTCATTTTTATGTAAAATTTATTTTTAGACATTAAAAATAAAATCAAGATTGATACTATGATATGATTTGGTTATGCCTCTCTAAGTGCTCAAAATGTTTATATGTAATTCTATATATATATTTTTAAATGTTTATCTGATTTTTCGTTGATCAATTAGACAATTATGTCAATTCACCAGTATGTTGATCACACTAGAAAAAAAAAAACTATTGGTTACAATTTTAATAGTTATGAACTAAAAATCGTAGTAATTAATTTTTATTGACCATAATTAAATAAAATCGGTGCGAAGATATAGATTTTCCATCAAGAATAAATTATTTGTCATGGCTAAAAGCCATGGTAAAATATTTTGTCATGACTTTTAGCCATAGCAAATATTTCAGCCACCTACGCAGATACCACGACCAACAAACGTTGCATGACCGTGTCAATAACTATTAGTTAACATTTTTTTTGTTTTCAACCATGACAATTAATCATGGTTAATTGCTGCATTTTTTGTAGCGTCAGCTGCATTGCTCTAGCATATCTGGCATTCATTTCTCACATCCTAACTCTTTGTTCCCACATACGGAGCTAACTGAGGCAAGCAATAATTCTTGAATTCAGTCGATTGTGTACAAGCCTTTGAGCTTTTGCAAGCTTCAAATGAATGGAACCTGCAAACAAATATTAATATTTCGACGCTAATGTCAGTAGCGGATTAAGCGTGCAAAGTAATAAAATTTGAGTAACAAAAATTGTAGTGTAGTCAAAAGTTTGCGGACCGAAAGAAAGAGTTGCCAGAAAATATTTTTGAACTTGTTATTTATTAGCAAGTAGAGAGGATAAGAAATGATAAGACAAAATTCTTGGTTTTCGAGATTATATTAAATGTATTTTTGTCCAGTAATTTAGGTTATTTATTTTTATTATTTAACTTTTTATAGTACGTAGCATTTGGGTTCTGCATCTGTTCAATTTTTACGATTTTAATCCTTCTGTTTGTCGGAGTTCACCTCCACTGATGCGAAGTGTGAACACTCCAGCGAAAAAGCATTGTAATCACGAAAATTAAAATGATGCAGGATCAAAATGAGCTTAGCCGAACACCCAGTCGTGTAATTCAGAAGGATGATATTTTTTGTCCTACAAATTAATTTTTGTAATTTAGTCTTGTAATTCTAAATTTGACATTATATTTCTTTTTCGATCAAATTGGCCAGAAAATTGCGTGTGATTTTCACATGATCTAATTAAATTGGGAAATCCTACTGAAAATCACTAAAATTGCCAAAATTTCAAAATTATAGGACTAAATTATGAAAATTAATTCGTACATGATTAAAAATACTACTGCATAAATTACAAAACTAAAATTATATATTTTTCAATCTTAGTTGCAGCCAAAAAAATAAAAAATAAAAAAGCAAAGCAAGCCACGCAGCTCGATTTTCTAAAGTTATATTGTAATTTTGTGTTAATAACGTGTTTAGGAGATATTACATAAGCCCAAAGTATTTCTCCAAACGCCATCCGACTAACAACTCTACATCTTGACAATAAAGTTAGTGTTTGCGATAACTTCAAAATAGTATTTTCAGTTTTTGGCTCCTTAAAAATACTTTTGAAGCGTTTGGAATGTCAGCATTTGTTTTTGTAAAGGCTAAAAAAAATACTTTTAGACCAAAACTTAGAAGCATTTGGAGGGTGCTTTTACCTGCTTTAGTTTTTTTGTATATAAATTGAACCTTATTTTTTACTACTTTACCCTTATTATAATAATCCAATTCAACTTTTACATTTTTAATTTATTTTTAAAATTGTATATTTAAAGTTGATATTGTAGTTTTCAAAATAATTAAGATTTTAACAATAATTAAATTTACACATTCATATATTAATATTGTAAGTTTTTTATATTTTATGTGTTATATCATCTAATTATATTATTTTGTTCACATATTATTATTTGATTAATTAAAAAAATAAATGTTTTTTGCAATCATATAAGTTTAATTATTTTGTATGAATGAACAATTACATTACTTAGTGGGAGCATTATCAAATAAAAATATTTTTAATATATTTAAAAAATATAAATATGAAATACTAATCGAAATAAAATTTATTATTATTTTTTGTGAAAATAATTATTAGTAACAAACAAGTGAAATAATAAGTTAAAAAAAATAGTATATTTTAACACATAGGGACAAAATAGTCTTTCATCGATTAAGTTTATTTTAGAAGTGGTTTTTCTCTAAATACTATCTAATTTAGCTTTTATCTGTTTTTATTTTTTTTTTAACAGACACTACTCGCTTTTAATTTTGCTATAACTTTCAACTTCTTCTACAAAAAATTACTTCTTTGAAAGTAGACCTAATTATTTTTTTATTATAAAAAAAAGAAAAATTACGAAAAAAATATTTTTTTAATAAATTAACGTTTTTATGACGAGTCGCGGTTTCAAACTGCGACTAGATAATTTTTATTTTTTTTACCGAAACCGCGACTCGATAATTTTTTTTTTTACCGAGTCGCGGTTTGAAACCGCGACTTGAATTTTTTATTATTTTTAATCCGAGTCGCGGTTTGAAACCGCGACTCATTTTTTTAAATTATATTTATATATTAATTCTATTTAATTTAATAATTTATATTTAACGTATTAAATTATATAATTTATGTTATAATTTATATTTACGTATTAATTATATTTATATAAATTGCAATATTACAAATTTAAATAATCACAAAAATTATAATGTTAAAAAATTGTATTAATTAAAAATACAAGTATTATCAACAATCCTCCTATGACACATTTTCTTGTATTGAAGAATCTCCTTGTTGTTGTTGGGCTTCTTGCCTTGCTCGCGTTTGCCGCCAATCCATCTCATTATGAATGCGTGTTGTTTGATTTCGACCAGGACGTGTGACCGTACGGATAGTAGGGTCGTGGACCAACTGGAAATTTGGGTCATCCCAATAATCTTCCGACTGCACAGGTTCAAAATGCTTAGAATAGGTGTTGTTGTAAGCCATCAGATCATAGTAATCCTTAACCATTGATGCAGGACTAATATTGTATGCACCGCATACTTTTTGAGCGTGAGAACAAGGGATGCCAAATTGATTCCACTTGCCGCATGAGCATTCTCGGTTGGCAATTTTGACAACATGGGTGTTCATCCCATGTCTATTCTGGCGCCTGGTTAGCACCGACGCGGACTGTTGAGCGTGACTGTATTTCGTGACCGTGTTCTCAACAGCTTTTTGTTGCCAAGATATGAACATCTTGCATGCGAAATCTGTCCACAGTTGGTTGTTTTGTAACATTTTTTTACCCTTAATCGCCCGCACGCGAAAATAATGGACAGTACGTTCTAAAGTAATTTCAACTAGTGCACTTACCGGCAGGCGCGAGCCCCCTTCAGAACTCCATTAATGCATTCTGACATGTTGGTCGTCAAAATACCGCATCGCCATCCACCATCATGAGAAGCTGTCCATTTTTCCTTATTAATCTGGTCTAAGTATGCAAACGCTTTGACATCCTGCTTCTTTATCTCTTCCATAATGCGGTTGAACTTTCTTAATTGATATTCCGAGCCAGCTTGCCAACAAAGATCCTTCAATACCACATTTTTAATATTACAGTTAAAATTGGAACACACATGTCGTAAGTAACAGTTTGTACCTGTTGATTCCCATCCATGGCAGATGCAATTAACAGTTTGTACTTATATTTTGTGTATAAATTGGTGCCATCTACACTAATGATCTTTCGACAGAATTGGAACCCATCAATACACGGTTTGAAAGCCTAGAAGACATATCCCATCACATATTTACCAGTTGACTGCTGGAAGCCTTTGTGTTTCCATTCAACAATAGTTCCTGGATTATATTTTTGGATAGTGATGTGGATGTGGTTTTAATTTACGGATGATATGGGAATTTTACCCTCGGCACAACTGCGCACTAGGGGAATATTTAATCATAGAGAGAGAATTTTTGAGTGAGGGTTTTGTGAGTTGTCTTGTCAATGAATAGTGGTTGTGTAAAATAATAATATTTTTAGTATTTATAGTGGTGTTGTGAGTTATATTGTGTGATAGAGTGTATATATTTATTGTGTGACTTACTCATAAAAATTACTATTTTATCCTTATAAAATAAATATTAAAATATAATATACACATCATATAGCCCCCACTCTCGGATAAAGTATCTGGCGTAATATTTTGTCCGAGAGGAAGCACTTTTTTTTTTTAAATGAATCTAACATGAGCTGGGGGTGTGGTGTGCCTGGAGGTGGTGCTCGAGGCACTGAGGTGAAAGCCCACCTTGAGCTGGGGGTCCTCGAGGCGGCGCCTCGAGGTCACAGGGCGCGGCCGTGCCTCGACCTTGAGCTGGAGGTGGTGCTCGAGGCGGTGCCTCTCGGTCACCGGATGGGCTCGAGCACGCCCACCTCGGTCACCAGCCCACCTCGAGCTGGGGGTGCTCGAGGCAGTGCCTCGAGGTCACTGCATTGAGGTGAAAGCCCACCTTGAGCTGGGGGTCCTGGAGGCGGCGCCGAGGTCACAGGGCGCGGCCGTGCCTCGACCTTGAGCTGGAGGTGGTGCTCGAGGCGGTGCCTCGAGGTCACCAGCCCACCTCGGTGTGTCTCGAGGTCAGCCGCTGGGCTCGAGGCACTGCCTCGAGCTCGTCGACACCGGTGCTCGAGGCGGTGCCTCGAGGTCACCGGGTGGGCTCGAGCACGCCCACCTCGGTCATCAGCCCACCTCGAGCTGGGGTGCTCGAGGCACTGCCTCGAGGTCGCCGGGGGCTCGAGGCGGTCTCGAGCTAGGGGTGTGTGCCTGGAGGTGGTGCTCGAAGCACTAAGGTGAAAGCCTGGGGTTCTTCGAGGCGGCGCCTCGAGGTCACAGGGCGCGGCCGTGCCTCGACCTTGAGCTGGAGGTGGTGCTCGACGCGGTGCCTCGAGGTCACAGCCCGCCTGGGCTCGAGCACGCCCACTCGATCTTGGGGGCTCGAGGCACTGCCTCGAGGTCACCGGATGGGCTCGAGCACGCCCACCTCGGACACCAGCCCACCCCGAGCTGGAGGTGCTGGAGGTCGACGGCTGGTGCTCGAGCCTGAAGTCCACCTCTCGACCCTCTTTGGTTCCTGCTCGAGTCTCCAAGTGTTGTATGGGAGAAATATGAAATTGCGCCCCATGGGTTTTGAACTCAAGTCAAAAGTGTGGAAAGCTGAGACCTCAACCACCACACCACTAAGTATTTTATGTCAATTATTACTCTCATTCTCTATTAGTAGAGGTGGCTTAGATTTATGACGTTTGTTTTAGTCATTCTTTATGCCGAATTCTTTCATGTTTAATCTTGAGAAATTTCGGCATCCTCTTCAAATTGCCTAGAGAAATTTCAGCATCCTCTCGAGATTTTTCATTACACTAGAGAATTTCCGTGCATTGTGGGGTGCTCGATCGATCACCAAATTGCCTTTATCTATCAATGATGGAAGTTATTTTTATTTTTATCCCTACTTGGGGTATAAATAATTATTTTTATTTTTATTTATTTATTATTTCTACGGGTCCGCCTCTTTCTATTTCGAGGTGGGTGCCGGAGAATAGACAACTCTTGCTTATGGTGAAGAAGCCCCCAAGACCTTGAGGGAGGTTGGGAGGCGCCACCCCCCTTTTTTTTGTGAATTATATTGACGTTACCTCACGGGGTGATTTTTTCCCGATTCATATGGTCGAAAATTTTGGTATGTAATTTGGACCTTTGTCACTTGGGATGAAGTTTTGGTATGCTAGATCGGCAATATTCCATTTTTATTAATATAGTCACTACACTTATTCAATTGTAGTTTTATTCTCTTACGACTTATTTTCGTCGGATGTTGCCTCAATGGATGTTTTTGCTCATACCCCGGAGTTTGCTTTTCACCAACTTCATAAGGGGGGGCAAAATTTTCCGGGCCAACATTATTGAGGAGGATCTCGGTGAAATTTCGATCATGGGGTCCCGGGACAATTCTTTATTGCCTCAAGGGACCTCTCGAAACTAGGGATCTCTACCTTCTAAAAGTTTTTAACTACGACGGAAAAGTTAACTTCATTGCTTAAGTTCGGATTACAAAGTTCCTTCATGAAACTATTCAAAAGGGGAGGGGATGAAACATTAAACCCCTAATCTATCCTTCCTATTACATGTGTGAAGTCAAAAGAGAGGGAACTTCTCCTACCGGACGAACTTCTTTCTCGATGGATCCTATGGAGTATCCCTTGTCCTGTGCTCAATGCCGATCATCACTCTTTCCCTTCGCATTGGGTGCTTTCCCATCCAACTTCTTTCTTGATCTCTTTAGAGTGTTTACATAGCAAACTCTCGCCATTAGTTCATCTCCCACAACCTCTCCCACGCCAACAGAAGTGGGGAACTTTAGTTTCATGTGGAAGGTGGAGGCTATAGCTCGAAAAAGGTTTAAACTCGGTCTCCCCAAGATGATGTTGTAGGCGGATGGAGCCTTAACCACGAGAAACTTAACCATTTTTGTAGACCTCTTCGGGAGAGAACCAAGGGACAACGGCAACATCACTTCCCCCAACGGTTCGATCATCTCGCCACTAAAACCTGTGAGTGGGGTGTTCACCTTCCGAAGCTGAGCATTGTCAATCCCTAGTTGGACATATGCATCATAGAACATAATGTCCGCTGAACTCCCACTATCTATTAGAACTTTTTTAACTAAAAAATTGGCAAGCGTGGCTGAAATGACCAAGGCATCGTTGTTTTGGTTTCTCATCGGGTCCATGTCTTGTGAATTGAATGAAATTTCCTCTTGATTTTCCGAGTTAACGTTATAGACTTGAATAGGAGCTTGCCAATGGTTTCCCATGGTAGCTCGAGCTAGCGTTTTCCTTGCGTTGGCAGAGTCTCCTCCGTCGGGCCTCCTGAAATCACAGCGATAACACCTGCTGTGGGGAGATTGTCAGTGTTTCGAGTTTGAGCGGAAATTGAATCTTGGGATTGGCGACTCGGGCCTTGGTTGATATATTTCTTTCAAGTATCCACGTTGAATCAGCTTCTCTATCTCGTTCATCAGGTGATGGCATTCTTCCGTCGTGTGCCCCCTATCCCGGTGGAAACGACAATACTTTTCGGATTTGACTCTCTTGGGGTTATCTTTCATCTTTTTCGGCCATTGATGGATTAGCCTTTGTTGCTCCGCCACGGCTAGAATCTCCCCCTAGATGCATTCAATGTGGTGTAATGTGCGAACCCTATCGGAGGCACATGCTTACGTTCTTCTTTCTTTTTTGGTTCTTTCTCTTCCTCTCGGCCTTTTCTCTTAACGCCAAGGAAAGGGTCGGAAGCATTGGACTCCTCAATCTGAATGTACTTCTGTGATCGCATAAGGAGATTTTCCATGGTACTTGGGGCTTGCCGGCTATTGACTCCTTGAATCTTCCGGGCAACAAATTTTGTTGAATAATGCTTGCCAACAATTCATGGTTGACATGGGGGACCGTGCACCGCCTCAATGAATCTTTGCATGTAGTCTCTCAACGGTTCGTTTTCCCTTTGACGTATAGTAAACAGAAAGCTGCAGTTTTTGGAACCCTCTTGTTCATGGAAAAATGGTGCAAGAAACGTTGAGTCAATTGCTCGAGGCTAGAAATAGTTCCAGCAGGCAGTTGGTTGAACCACGCCAAGGCGCGTTCGGAGAGGGTGGTGCGGAAGACCTTGCAATACGCGGCATCACTCAGGTCATACCAATCAATTTTGGCGTAGAATTTATCCAAGTGTTCCTGCGGGTCTCCTGTGCCGTCGTATTCTGAGAGGTTGGATACTTTAACGCTTGCTGGAAGTGCTTCCGCCAAAATTGCAGTGGAGAATGGGCTGCGCCGTGGGGGAGCGACGGCAAATGCCAAATAGGGGTCATCCACTCCCTTGATGGGAGGGGCCGTGGGTGGCCGCGATTGGGGGGATACTGTTCTTGTGTATGAGCGACTTCAGGTCGAGAAACTCGGCTGTTTACCTCCTCCTGCCTCTGCTCCTCCTCCTCGGGAGCCGACGACAATTTTCGACTTCGGTGAGGTGAAGGAGGGGCGGATTGATGGGGTGTTGCGCCGCAAATTGAGCCATGGCTTGTGCAGCCGCTCGTGTAGATGCATCGTGAATCAGGGCCAATAAGGCCTCTTGTGTCAGTTGTATCATTGTTTCCTTGGGTGGAACTCCGTGAGGGCATGACTCGGCACGGGGGATGGGAATTGCTCACGAGGATGCACGGTTTGTCCATTGATGGGGGATTGTTCACGGGGTAGTGGCAGTTCGCGGGTGGCGCTTGATCTACCCCGTTTAGTTGTGGTTCTAGGGCGTCGCCCATCCCATGAACTTCGCGAGCTCGAGACCTAGTTTGCATTCTCAATGCCGGGGTAAGAAATTCCCACAGACGGCGCCAATGATGTGGATGTGGTTTTAATTTACGGATGATATGGGAATTTTACCCTCGGCACAACTGCGCACTAGGGGAATATTTAATCATAGAGAGAGAATTTTTTAGTGAGGGGTTTTGTGAGTTGTCTTGTCAATGAATAGTGGTTGTGTAAAAATAATATTTTTTAGTATTTATAGTGGTGTTGTGAGTTATATTGTGTGATAGAGTGTATATATTTATTGTGTGACTTACTCATAAAAATTACTATTTTATCCTTATAAAATAAATATTAAAATATAATATACACATCAGATAGCTCCCAAATATTTAGGTAGCTTTTGAGCAGAGCTCTCCACGTGCCATAAATAATTTCACGTGCCATTTTCAAACTGTACCATGCCTTTTGGTATGGTACATCATACCATGTTTGGTCCTTCACATTCTGAATGACATGTTTTATTCCATAGGAGGGGTTGCATTTCACGTGTCCTAAATGCAATGAAGCAATATAAGCCCTATTTATATTACCGTGTGAGAGGGATATATTATTCAGAACACATGTATGTGTCCCTGCATACACGGTTATTTCCCAACGTCTAATTTTTGGTTTGTAACCACCTCGAAGCTCCCTCTACACCACTGCTCTGCAAAAAAAAAAAAAATCAATCAATTAAGTAATGATGTATGCTTGTAAGACGCGATATATAAAATATATATATAAATATATTCTGTACTGTGCTTGCAGAGCACTTTCCACTTAGTCTTTGAACTCTCAGTTACATAATACTCGCGACGTGCATGCCGTATGGAGTGATCTTGCACCGCTTCCATTAGCTCTTCTTTTGTTTTGAAGAGCATTCCCTTATCAAGCCTGCCTTCAGATTTATTATAAAATTTTGCATACCTCAAATTTGGGACATCAACAGAATCTGCAGGTATCTCCGGGAATGTTTGTTGAAAAAATGGTATAGAGCGGTAAAATGTCGATTGAGTATTCAAGTCTGGCAAAGTCGGTTCAGAAGATGTTTCTGCCCCACGTTGTGCAAATGTTGCTGCCATTACATTTATGTCAACATGGTCTGCGCCATCCTCGGGTGGAATTGGATATTCCGCTTCATCTGGTTCCGAAGCTTCATCTGATTCATTTACAAAAGAGTCTGCTGTTGGGTCTTCTGCATCATTCTCATTGGGTATAAAATTTTCTGACAATGGAGTATGTGACTGGGTAGACTCTGTATAATGGAAATCAATATTATCTAGGCCTTGAGTAACAGTCACCATGTTGGGTGTATAATATTCAGGCTTAGAATTATATGTACCTGCACCAAAATTAGGATTAGAAGTACCCGCACCAAAATCGGGATTAGAAGTACCTACCAAGTAGTCATTGTTAGAACAAGAAGGCAATCCAGGAGTTGCTAAGAGCGTCATGTATTCTCCCCACCATTCACCATTCATCATTAACACTGCATTTATAAATTGCATCTTTCCGTTGTTGTAGACTTTTTTATTCAACTGTTTATTTGTCACCCATTTTTATATATTTAAAAAATGGATAGAAGAGCAGTGTATGGTCCACGAGATGGAACTGTATTATCACAACAATCACAACACAGGTCCGATGAGATCCTTGATGGTGACATTGATGAGGTCCTGCAGGCAAAACGTGCCGACGGTAAATTTTGGAAAAATTTACGTGAACAAGACCTCCCCATTCGTGTGCAACAAATACTACACCAAATAGGTTTTTATGGAGTCTATAGGTGCGGACGAATTCAATATGATTGTCATTTAATCACTGCATTGGTGGAGAGGTGGCGATCCGAGACACACTCTTTTCATTTTTGTGTCGGAGAAGCCACAATTACCTTACAAGATGTCCAGGTAATATGATGACTCCCAATAGATGGCGAGCCAGTCTCAGGGACTGATCTCGAAATAACCAGTGTTCAGTGGCAAGAATACTGCATGTAGTATATAGGTTTCGCACCAGAAGAGGGAGCGTTGAAGGGTTCACGGTTGCAGGTTAAGGCCATCATATCTCATATATCACGTGTCCACATCACTCCCGACACTCCACACCTTACTGTTGTACAGTATGCGCGTGTTGTTGCATTGCTCCTGCTGGGTGGAACGATGTGTCCTGATTCATCAGGAAACTTGGTATCGCTACTATATCTTGCAAAATTAGAGGATATAGTAGCAGCCCGGAACTACAGTTGGGGCAGTGCTGTCCTGGCATTTTTATACCGTGAATTATGTAATGCCAGCGAAAAAGGCAAAGCTGCAATAGGTGGCGCGTTGCAGTTGGTACAGGTAAGTTGAATTATTGAATTTATAGAGAATATTTTTTTTTTAGGTAATAACTAGAGTTTGTTATCTCTGCAGATTTGGGCCTGGTCACGCATCATTCCACTTTGTCCCGACTTGGTGCTCCACGTGTACATATGGGCCCACACCAAATAGATAATAACCGTGTGCGCCCAGGAGCACCATATGGTGCAATGTGGAACTGTGAGCACACTTTCACCCGGACAGTGCGAACAACTGTCCGGGTCATTAGAGATATATTAAATGAGATGCAATATGATCAGGTATTTTATATTCATGACTTTAATTACATATATTCGATCATATAAAATGACATTAACTTGCATTATTTTATTTATTACAGTTTATCTGGCAGCCGTATGACATGGAATCAAATGTCATTATGGCTTACGCAGGGATTTTAACCCCCAGCTGTGGAGATTAATATGTCCCTTGATATTTTATGCAACAGTGGAGATGCATCATCCCGAACGGGTCCTTTGCCAATTTGGGATGATGCAAAATATTCCAGATCAGCCAGATACTCGGGACATGAGCCTGCATAAGATCACCCGTTCCAATCGTACGGGCACAGATTGGGTTTTGCAGCACATACTCTACATCACTATATGGCAAAGACGATATGGCACAGTCATACAAAGACAACCATTTCCAACAGAAGAGATACAGATCGAGGATATTGGGAATGGTACAACAACATAACACGTCATTTCGTTTCGTCGTCTACTGATAGACGTGTGGAAAGCGGATACCAACCTGGAGATGCACCAGTGTTGCAGATTGTGGTATGCTACATAATATCACATGTTTATTTTATATACTTCATTTTTAACAATAATTTTTATTAAAATTCATTATATTTTTATATTTTTTCAGACTCAACAGGTAAATACTCTTCAAACATTTTTTCAATCTAAACCAGTAGACGTTGAAGAGTATCGCCAATTAGTGGCCCAACTTGAACACGAAGTACAAATTATCGCTGAAGCCATAAAACATCAGCCACAACAAACTGCAACATCCGATAGTGCTCCCACCACATCCCACAGACAAAGGAGAAGTTCTAGCTAAATGTCTATTGGTTCAGTTGAACGTGGTGATATTGGGGTGGATATAGCTGGTCCTTCAATAGCATATACGCCTCAAGATTACTACGTGCCTCAACCGCCTCAGGATTACTATGTGCCTCAACCGTCACAAGATGATTGGTTTCAATCGGCTTCATACATGCCAAGCCATGCAGAAGCTTATTCTTCACATGTTGATCTTGACCTTGGCCTTGGTATTAACCAACCATACGCACCAGAATATAATATTTCACCAGTTCCATTTCCATCATTTAGTGCATATCGTGATAATGTGGAGTCCAGTTCTGCAGCATCATCAAGTGGGTTGCATATTAATTTCGGTGCTTATGATAATGATGGACAAAATGAGGCAATACAAAATATGGGCGAAGAAATAAGAAGACCTCGACGTCAACAACACAGACGTAATTGTGAGACAGGGGGCATTTTTAATATTTACTTTTTTATTGTAATATTTGTAATAATATTTCATTATTCATTATTAATTATTATTTGTGTTTTTTTAAATTGATTTGCGGAAAAATTAGTTATAATAATTTTTTTTTTTAAAAATGACCGTGTTTAAACCGCGACTCGGTGTCACTGGCTCAAACCGCGACACGGAGTCGCGGTTTCAATCCACGACACGGAGTCGCGGTTTGACTCCAATAAAAAAATTGTTTTTTCAACTTTCTCCTCTTAAAAATTAAAAAAAAAAATTATCGAGTCGCGGTTTGAGACCGCGACTCGTAACAAAATCGTTAATATATTAAAAAAATATTTTTTCCGTTATTTTTCTTTTTTTTATATTAAAAAAATAATTGATCCTTTGAAAGTAGAAGTTATTGCAAATACTCCGGAACACTTAGTCGAGCAATTATAATTAAAAGGGATAATTATATTTGAATCCCCTCACCTATTGTCATTTTACATAAATCACCCTTAACAGCCTTTAAAACCCCAAAATGCTCCTGTTAAGTTGGTCAAATTTTAATTTTATTTTTCAATAACAAAAATGCCCTCAGAGGTGTTCTGCAATTACAAAAGGTAAATGGGGTGTCAAAGTAATGGTTATGGAGATAAATAATATGACCTCATATATTTTTTTATGATTATTATTTATACTAAATTTTTAATTTAAATTTAAATTATTTTATTAACTTTTTTATTGAATATGTATAAACTTTACACCTCTTAATAATTAAAATATTAAATTATTTAATTGATATATTAATAAAAATTAATTACTAGCTTATAAATTCAAATTAAAAAATTATCACACTTCTATAAATTATTTTAAAATTTTAAAATAAAAAAATTATTTTTTTATTCTTGTATATAACTAAATTTATTAAAATTAATAAATTATACACATATATATACTTATATAATATAAATATATAAATATTATAATTGAACATATTTATATGTACATATTTTAGATTTATAACATACATATTTTAATGGCTAACGATGGCGAAGGAGCGTGAAAGGTTGGGCGCAAATGGGGCAAGGCTGTAGCCTCAATGGGGTGGTGGGAACAAGGTCAGACAGGAGTTGGGGGTGGTAATAACAATATGATTGGAAAGAACGAATAATTTTAAAAAAAAATTAATTTAATAGTTTAAAATATTTTTTATAAATAAAATTATTTATTTTACTAATTCTAGTATAATTTATATAAACTGCATAATTTTTTTGAATTATAATTTATTAATTTTAATAAAATTTAATTATAATAAAAATAGAGGATACATATTTTTTTAATTTTTAGAATTTAAAATAATTATACAAGTGTGATAATTTTTTAATTTGTACGTATAAGCTAGTAACTAATTTTTATTAATATATTAATTAAATAATTTAATATTTTAATTATTAGATGTATAACTTTATATGCAGATTCAATAAAAAGTTAATAAAATAATTTAAATTTAAATTAAAAATTAGTATAGATGATAATAAAAAAAATCTATGGGTCATATTATATATTCATTCCCATAATTATCACTACTTAATTTAACATCCCCTTTACCTTTTTGTAATTACAAAGCACTTTTGAGGGCATTTTTGTCATTGAAAAATTAAATTAAAGTCTGACGAAATCAATAAGAGCATTTTGGGATTTTAAAGCTGTCAAAGGTAGTTTTTGCAATTTTTTAAAAGGCGGAGGTAATTTGTATAAAATGACAATAGGTGAGTAACCTAAATGTAATTATTCAATTAAAAGTATGTAATAAACGAATATAGTCATATTCGGAATCCCACCAAAACCTTAATTTCATTGTTCCTTGTTGATCGATATCTTGAAACGTTCATGTAATGATGTAATTATCATTTTTATAACAACTAGGAACATCAATTTAATTTAAAATTTGAAGTATGAGTTTAAAACTAAAACCTTAATTAATACTAAAAAACAACATTAAACAAGGAACACATCAAGCAGTCAACTTACAAATGAGAACACAAAATATTACAAAAGAATTAGCTCAATCATACAAGAGAAATTCAAACCCCACTCTCTTTTCAAATGCATCGTAATGGCATCAAATCCTCATCACAAAACCAAAAGCCTTAACAAACCAAGGGAAATTCTTGCCTGAACATGGCCCGGCTGAACCTAAACCAATTCAATGGCAAGTGTAGTACACTTACCATGTGATTGGAATATAGTTAAGAAAAGTGATCAATCACATAGCAAGTATGATACACTTGTTTTGTTATTCGTTTGATTCGGCGAAACCTGATTGGGCAAGAATTTTCCGAGGAACTAAAACTTAACCACTGTTGGGATCAAATGAGTCATTAACGTTGTGAAGATAAACTCTTCTTCAGTCACTCGCTCATACCAGGATCACTTTGAAGGCAGCCAAAGCTCCAAGAATCCACATATAAGATTGCAACGGGGAGGCGTCACCGGCTGCAGAAGTGGCGGGTGTTTGGGGAAAACTGGGGCGCGAGGCCATGGCATCGTGGCGGGTGTTCCGGGGAAGAGGGGCGGCAGGCAATGGCATCGTGCGGGGTGTTGGGGCGACAGGCCATGGCATCGGGGCGGGAGCCGGTGCCTGCGCCGTGGAGACGGTGATGACAAGTTTCATCCCCTTAGTGCAGTGGTCAGCAATGCTGCAAATGTACCACTTCGTTCCTGGGGTGGAAAGGGTGATCTCGTCGTTCCCACTGGTCAATACATTACTAGCGTTTGATGCCACACATTGTTGGAAATCACTTGCGTTTACTTTCGCAACGCTGTGAGCGTCTGGTTGTATTTGAACACTGCAACCAGAAAAAGAGATGACCATTAGGTTAATGGTCGATTATTGATATTGACGGGACGCATTCGATGCATGTGCAAATATATAAAGACAAAATATACTATAATGTTAGGTAAAATTATATTTTTGGTCTTTTAATTTTAAGTTGTTAGTATTTTTTATCCTATAACTTAATTTATTTACATTTAGTCATTTTTTCTTTACAAACTTAATTCTAAACATCTAACATTTGTCCTTTTTTAACATATTTGGTCTTGTATTAATAATTTTGATTCTAACAACACATAATTAAAGACAAATAAAAAATATTACAATTTGAAGGTGATCAATTATCAAACAATGATCTAAATTATCAAAAAATGAAAAGCTGAGATGTTCAGGATAATTCATTGAAAAAAACTAAATATGAAATAGAGTAAATTACATGACCAAAAGCCAGGATTACATTACATGACCAAAAAAATAATTTTTCCATAATGTTGATTAAAATTTTTGGAAAAATACAATTTTACCCCTTTGACATGAGAAATGAGAAAAAAAAAAAAAACTTGAGAAAGGTAAAATAGCAAATTATCGGGTGACTATATTTGAAAATGAAGTAAATTACCCTCCCTATTTAAACCATTAATAGGGGTAGTTTGCTTTATTTTTTGAAACACAAAGGGATAATTTGCTAAAAAATTATTCACATGGAGGCATTTGTTCATTTTATATATCATAGGGGTAATTGTATTACCCCTTAAAATTCTATTTTTTTAAAATTATATCTATGACAGGTCTAGATTTTGCAGTCTAACATATATTATACATATTCCCAGATAATTTTAAATATAATAACCATGTAACAATTGCAAAGTTATTTTTGGAATGTATACATGATGAGTTTCTTACAGTAAATTAACGTTTGAAAATCAAATAAAAGGCATAAAGTTTTTACATTTATTTCAAGAAAAGCCTATTAGGATGACAGAATGTTACTCTATCAAATATAAAAGTTATTGAATAACACCCCTTTAATTTATATTTTATGATAATAACTTATTTTGTCATTGAATTAATTCAATCGGATCAAATTCGGACAAAAATTTTCCCAAACCATAAGCATATTAAAAACTGAAGGTAAAACGTACGGAGCTTGTCTCCCACACGAAACTCTTTGCCCTCAGCCCATCGAGTATAATTAACACCCAACTTCCAGCCCGCGTCATCTCCGACAGTGTAATCGTAGGCGGCCGACGCCGGAGCAGCAATGGCTAATATTGCAGCGATCACAGCGATCAAGAAAGCTTTAGGGGCCATCGATCGATGATCGATCACTCTCAGAAATTTGGCCGGAATTGATTTGCTTGGCAGTGTAGGATGGATGTTTGATGGCATTCATACACTACTCTATATATAGTTTCTTGTTAGTGAGATTAATTTAGTTCAAAAAGCAGCTGGCTAATCAACATAGTTTTTTGCTCCAAAACAAGGCTAAAAGCTGTGAATTTTACCTTTTTAGTGGCATTAATTTTAACAGAATCGATGGATTATTCACTTTCATGAGCTAAGTTTTGATAGCCCAAACTGACAGTACTTGAGAAAATTCTTGCCCGTATTTGATTTGATCGAACCAATTCAATCACAAAAGTATACTTGTTATATGATTGGTTCAGGTTCGATTGAATCAAGTCCGAACAAGAATTTCCACAATACTTGTTGGTTCAATTGGTAAAAAAACATATTAGTTTTAGTAAAATAAGTTGGGTTTGATTTCTTATGCTGGTGTAAGAGTTTGTGTTGTGGTATGTATAGGAAACATTGTAATTATTCTTGAATTTAGTATATGTGGTATTTGTTGTACTTAGTAAGAATTACTTTTTTTGCGATTTAGTCTATAACTTTATAATTTAGGCAATTTAGTCAATTGGTCGAAAATTGCATGTAACTTGCACATCAGCCAAATTAATATTTAATCCTATAAATCTATTCGTGCAAATAAAAATGCCAACGCCCCCCTTTACAGGATTAAAATTGCAATTTAATTGAGCCATATTGCAATTCACATTCAATTGTTTGGCCAAATTAACTGAAAATTATGAAAAAAAAAAATAAGAGAAGTTGTGAAAATCAATTCATGCGGGATCAAAATACTACCCATAAATATAGGACTAAAATTACTTTTTTTTCTGATATATAAAACTCTTATAAGTGATAAGTGTTCCAAGTGCATTATATCATGTTCCACAGTAGTTCGGAGTCAAAAATGCAATAGATCTATTTTCTAGAATGGATATGTAATCCGTCCTCTTTTTATCTTTTTTCATAAAAAAAACTTTATTATTGCCAAAATTAAAAATATTATTTATAAGATGATGAAATTATATGGGTTTTAACATACACTGACTCACAATATCTATTAATAGAAAAAAAAAAAAAAAAAAGTCGAGCAAATTAGCAAGAAAAATTCTTTTTTGTTTCTGATCAAGCAAATTATAATTTAAAAAAACATTTTTCTTGTCATTATTAAATCTACATTATTTAATATAAGAAATTTACATGCTAATAAACTTAAGTAATTTATGTATTGAATAATGTAGATTAGCAATGAATTTAGCAAATGTTTTTCTTACTAATTAACTCGACTATAATTTTAGCATCAAATTGTTCCTGTAATTATTGAGTCATTTTTTATAGTGTCTTGTTTTTAAATTACATTTAAAATAAGAACGATCCAACTTCTTATAAGCTACTAATATTTTTAAAATGTTTTAAAAAACGCTTAACAAACAATCATACAATTTAATTATCGATTTTATAACAACTTGGTATTTCACTTTGCTTTAAGAACTTGAGTATGAGTTTAAAACCAAAACCTTAATTAATACTAAAACAACAACGTTACACAAGCAACACTTCAAGTAGACAACTTACGAAAACACCAAATCTTACAAAAGAATTACCTCAAATACCAACACACAACACAAACACAAACCCCACTCTCGTTTCGAGTACATATATTGTTAGGGCAACACATCTTCACAAAAACAAATTAAAAGCCTTGACAAACTAAAACTTGACCATCATTGGGGTCAAATGAGTTATTAACGTTGTGAATCGAAGATAGTCTTTCTCAGTCACTCGCTCATACCATGATCACTTTCAAGGCAGCCAAAGCTCCAAGAATCCACACATATGATTTCAACGGGGAGACCTCACCGGCGGCAGAAGTGGAGGGTGCCGGGGCGGCAGTGCCGGGTGTTGGGGCAGCAGTGCCGGGTGTTGGGGGCGCGGGCCAGGGCAGTGGGGCGGGAGCCGGCGCGTTCACTGCTGAGACGGTGATGACAAGCTTCATCCCCTTAGCGCAGTGGTCAGCAACGCTGCAAATGTACCACTTCTTGCCTGGGGCGGAAAGGGTGATTTCGTCGTTCCCGCTAGTCAATAGATTGCTCGCATTAGATGCCACGCACTGCTGGAAATCGCTTCCGTTTACTTTCGCGACGGTGTGGGCAGTGTTGTTATATTTGAAAACTGCAATCAGAAAAAGAGATGATCGTGAGTGAGGTTAACACTCAAATGATATTACGGAAAATTGCAATTTTAGTTCTGTAATTTATGGGGATGGTATTTTTAATCCTGCACAAATTGATTTTCGCAATTTAGTGTTGTGACTTTAGAATTTTGACAATTTTAATCCTTTTCCAGCTAACTTCACCGAAAATTGCATTTTACTTACAATTTTAGTCCTACAAATAAATTCATGTAGGACCAAAAATATCAACTCTCCTAAGTTATATGACTAAAAATGCTAATGTCCCATAAGTTATAGGATTAAAAATGCAATTTAATTGAGACATGCAAATTACATGTAATTTCCCGGCCAAATTGGCCGGAAAATGATAAAAATTGCCAAAATTTAAAAATTATAGAACCAATTGCGAAAAGCAATTCGTGCATGACAAAAAATACCACCTCTCATAACTTACAGGATTAAAATTGCATTTTTCCCATTGATATTACATATCTCTAGCTAGCTAGCAGTCCAGTTGTTTCTTAAATGAGTAAAGGGTAAATTAAACCAATATACTTGCGAAATTCTAATTCAGAACCGGTTGTCCAGATCAATATGACGAGTGTAATATACTTATGGCATGATCGAATCTGATTTGAGTAAGAATTTTTCATCTGTGTTCTTGTTAATACTTCAATTCTAAAATCAAGGATACGATTTTGTAGGGTTTAGCAATTTTCTTGAATGAATTTTATAAATAAAACACTTGTAGTAATTAAAATAATGAAACTTCTAATTTTTAATATTATCACTACAAAACAATTCATCTTGGAATATAATCATTCAAACAGTAAAACAATTTTTAGAACTCGAAAGTATCTAGATGGATTATTCGGAATTTAGTGTATCATTATATTCCCAAAAAATCTATAGGAAATAAAATAATCATTTCATTTTATGCAAATTTATCTTTGAAATGTATACGTACACCCTAAGTTTCTTATATTAAATTAATGTTTGAAAATCAAATAAAGAAACGTAAAACTTTTACATTATTTCAAGAAAAATACTTATTAATTATAATTAGGATGATCATAATTTTACTCTATCAATATAAAAGTTTTTCAAACCAATAACAACCCTTTTGTTCTATGTAAATTTAAATAAATTTAGCCGGCTCGATTCACACCCCCAACACAAAAGAATGCAGGTAAAACGTACCGAGCTTGTCTCCAACACGAAAGTCCTTGCCCTGAGCCCATTGAGTATAAATTAACACCCAACATCCAGCCTGCGTCGTCTCCGACAGTGTAATTGGAGGCCGCCGACGACGGAGCAGCAATGGCTAATATTGCAACGATCACAGCGATCAAGAACGCTGTTGGGGCCATCGATGATCGATCACTTTCAGAAATGTTTGATCTGCTCGGTAGCGTAGGATTGATGCTTAATGGCATTCATACGCTACTCTATATATAGTTTTTTGTTAGTGAGATTATTTAGTTCAAAAAGCAGCTGGCTTTCATAGTTCTTGGCTCCAAAACAAGGCTAAAAGCTGTGAATTTGCTGTTATGTAGTTGGGCCTTTTCTAAAAGAATTGATGGAATTTTCACCTTGAGCTTAGCTTTGATGGCACAAACAGGCGAACCTATCGATAGTTTGTTCAATTGATAAAAACGAATCAATTTCAGTCGGTGGATTTTATTGCAAATGATGTCAGAGTTGTATTGATAAATAATGATTAAATGTAATTTTCGTTCCGTAACTTAATTAGGTAATTTGACAGTTTTTCATCTTTTTTAATTTTCAGGATTTTCGGTATGACCTTTCTTGTCGGGTAAATGCATGTGCATCTCGCATGACCTTTTAAATTTGAGGATACTATTTCTATTGACTCATTTTTGCGAGCATGGTTGTCATTTAACATTCTAGTATAGTATTTTGATCCTACATCTTTTAAATTTTCACGATTGTAATTTTATTTTTTATTTTTTTTGCTGGAGGTCACTCTTTTCTCCCGTGGGGTGGATTTTGGCCAAAAAAATAACTAAAATTATAAAAATTAAAAAGATATAGGAACAAAATACTATCATAAAATGTTAAATATGAAAACATCAAATAATTTAAATTTAAGGACCAAAAATACATTTAATACTATTAATAATTAATGTATAAATACACCTATAACTTATTTATGATTTTGGAGGGATGCACTGACCCTAAAATATTTCTTCAAAGAAAAATGAAAGGAAGGAAGAAAACAAAGAGGCCAACCTCAATTGTGCTAACCTATATATAGAAAGTAACGACCTGTCGTGATCAAGACATTTGGGATTGAGTTCAAAATAAATATGATATAATACTTAAATTTGTTTAAAAAAAAATAAAACTTAAATTTAATTACTCCACCATAGTTTAATTTATAAATCTACACCTAATTAGCACTGAAACAAAAACGTTACACACCAACACAAAAAAAAAAGTTAATTTCTCTGCATTGAAATGTCTATACCTTAAATCGTACAAATCAATATATAATCAAAAATTATTATAAAAAAAATTTAACTATAATTATAAAAATAATCATTTAGCATGGTTATGTATGGATTCATCTCCATAAACGACCACCAATAGGCACTTGCAAAATGTCATGATTAATTAATATTCGTTAAGGAAAAAATTTAATTTTGACTATAGTAATTAACTAGAACAAAAAATCAAATTTCTTTTAGTCGCATTACTTAGATGATTTACAATAAATCCCAATAATATTACAAAAGAATCAAATCAACCAGACATCACAAATAGAAAAAATTGCATTTTTCGTTTCATATATTAAGCTCATTTTTAATTTAGTCCTATTTGTTAGATTTTTTTCACATTTAGTCCCATTTATTAGACTTGTCTCACATTTAGTCCCATTTATTTTTAAAAAAAAATCAATATTTAGTCCTAATTCACTTTTCTATCCAATTTTAACGAAAAAATAACGTGAATTGGATGAAAAATTGACTTTTCCGTAAAAATCAGATGAAAAAGTGACTTGAGACTAATATTGAGAATTTTTATAATATATGGGACTAAATGTGTAAAAAATCTAACAAATGAGATTAAATTAAAAATAAGTCTATTACATGAGAACAAAAACGCGATTTTCCCGCACAAATACATAACATAAATGAAAGCAGATTCATCAGTTTTTTAAGTCATGACCATTTTAGACAGGGCCATTGCTGCAAGCATCCACACAGTATATTTCAAAGGGGAGATGGAGATTCCACTAGCTGCCGAAGTTCCCGGCAGTGGCGGAGTTGAAGATCCCGGCAAGGGAGCGGGAGCCGGTGCCGGCGCCTCCGCCTCAAAAACAGTGATGACAAGCTTCATCCCTTTTGAGCAGTGGTCAGCAACGTTGCAAATATACCACTTCTTCCCCGGGGTGGCCAGGGTAATCACGTCATTTCCACTTGTCAAAGGCTTGGCAGAAGCATTTGACGACGCACATTTCTGGAAATCAGCTCCATCCACCTTCAACACGTTGTGGTTTCCAGACGTGTACATAAAGACTGCAACCACACACCACGTTAAATTGTTATAAACGAAAGGGCTGATTGCGTCGACATCCCAGCTCAATGATCTATTTATATAAATTATTCTTATTTTTTTAAAAATTATACATACATTTATTAAAAAAATATTAACATCGTTATAAAAAAAATGACTTAAATCATAAACATTAAAAAATGCAGAACCAAAATACTAATCTAGAAAATCAAAGGACGAAAACGCCAAACAATCTAAGTCACAGATCAAAAATACATTTATTCCTAAAAATTTTTAAAAGAAAATAAAAAAAAAAAAAAGAAGAAGAAGAAGAAAAATACGTACCAAGTGTGTCACCAACACGAAAGGTTTTGCCCTCAGCCCATGCAGTGTAATTAACACCTACTTTCCAACCTGCCTCATCCCCAACAACATAATTCGTCGCAATAGCGTCGCGAACTTTGCCCTTGGCCCATTCTGTGTAATTGTCGCCTGATTTCCATCCGTCGCCGTCTCCTCCAACCTTGTAACTGTAGGCCAAAGTCGGAACCCAAATCATTGCAACAATCAAGAAAGCTTTGGAGGCCATTAATTTCTGATGTTTGGCAAAGTTTTCTTAATTGATCAACTTTTATATTTTGTTGTAAGAATTCAGGTGCATGCATTATTAATGTGTATATATATATAGTATCTTGAAAGTGATCAAT
Source organism: Sesamum angolense (assembly GCA_034509725.1). NCBI lineage: Eukaryota > Viridiplantae > Streptophyta > Magnoliopsida > Lamiales > Pedaliaceae > Sesamum > Sesamum angolense. The sequence continues at coordinate 83,364 of JACGWL010000748.1, forward strand.
ATTGGAAGACAACAGCCGGCTAAGAGCGGCTACGTAATTTCTCCTAGCTATGTAAAATGGCAGCATTAGCTTAAGTACGTAGTAATTAGATGAGGCCAAAAGTTGTAAATTAATTTTGGGTTTGTATAATCACGGGAAGAGATAGTATCTTTTTGTCATGGTTAATTATTGATGCGGCTTGTATTCGATCCGTATTTTGTTATACAAAATATTATTTATTGTAATTTCATATGAGTCTCACGATTTTATTTTAAAAAGGCACCTCGTTGTGGAACTGGCTAGCTGGGCTAGAACCTCCTCCATTGTGAGGCGTCTTTCCAAAAAAAAAAAAAATAGCGAAACTCATATAAAGTTAGAATGAACAATAACTCACATAATGGGGTTGTGTTCATGTTGCAAGTCACATCAGTTATCATGATAAGTAAAATATTGTAGTAAATACTAATTAACTACGGATTTCAACTGTTATTAGTCATTCTTTTTGCAATCGAGATCAAAATATTATTAGCCAATATTGATTAACTATCATAAAAATTTAAGTTTTTCACATTAATCATGTTTATGACTCGTGTGGTATATAAGTAGTATTAATTTATTGTGTCTTTTAAGTAGTAATTATTTATAATCAATTAGATGTTTATTAGTTATTTTTTGTATTCAAAGTAATTTAGTTTGGGATTTTTTGGACTAGCCAAACATATTTATCCAAATTAACTGGATTAATTTGATAAATCATAATCAATTATATAAGGAGTAGTATTATTAGCGAAGATGAAATTCCATAACTCTAAAGTCCTTAATTCGAACTCCACTAACGTGTGGAATAGTGCGTGGTAAATTTGTTAATTGAAATAATAACTACAAAATTAGTAAATTTGCTAACCAAACTTTCTTTAAAAACCGTACAAAACTGCTGAAATAAAAATTGTCTCCGAATCTGACGAAACTTGACCCAGAGGTAGGTCTTAACATATAATAGTGCGTGGTAAATTTGCTAAGTGAAATAATAACTTCAAGTTAGTAAATTTGCCAAGCAAAATTTCTTTAATAAAACCGTGCAAAACTGCTGAAATAAAAACTGTCTCCGAATCTGACGAAACTTGACCCAGAGGTAGGTCTTAACATATAATAGTTACTGGTAAATTTGCTAAGTGAAATAATAACTACAAATTAGTAAATTTGCTAAGCAAACTTTCTTTAATAAAACCGTGCAAAACTGTTGAAATAAAAACTGTCTCCGAATCTGACGAATCCGACTCCTGCCGACGCCCGCGGCCCTGCCGGCACCTACCAAAATGATTTACTTTTGAGTCGTTAAAATATTTTATTTAATTACTTTAATTATTAAAAAATTAATAAATAAAAGAAAAAATGAGAAAATACGAAAACAACATTGAAAAATTAAGAGAAATATGTGGAATGATATTTTTATTTTTAATGGATCATATTTGTATCGAAAAATATTAATTGTACTAATAACAATTATATTTTGCGTTCGAAAATTTTGAAAACGCATCCGGAAAGATCGGACGGTTCATGTTCGAATTCATTGTTTCTCAACAAAATCATTTTGTGTATGAGCTATGCTTCTTCATGAACACTTTCGTACGAGTTATCCGAATGCAGTTTGGGGGCCGAATTTCGCGAAAAGCCGGCTTTTTCTGATGTTAATTTGATTTTGAAGTAAAACAACAATGGTTTTCAAAATTTTGATCTCTTGCATTCGATCGATAAAATTGTAGTTATCTCAACTTTGGTAATAGAGGGCAATGTTCTTAATCTTAATTTTATAATGCTTTTGCCCCATGCCAAAAAAACGAAGTTAATCCTTGCGTATGATTTTGCCCTGCCGATACCTGCAGATGCGCGCGCGTGCGCGCTCGTGCCGATACCTGCCGTTTTTTCGAGAAATTCGGCTACCGGCACGGGTGCGCTCGCGCGTCGGATGGGTTCGGCACGGGCGCGCGCACGCGTCGGCGGAGGTCGGCATGGGGGCGCGAGCGCGTCGGCGGCTCCCAGTAGGGGGGCGCGCGTGCGAGGGCAGGTGTCGTCCCGAAAAACCATACGCAAGGATTAACTTCGTATTTTTGGCATGCGGCAAAAGCATTATAAAATTAAGACTAAGAACATTGCCCTTCATTACAAAAAATGAGATAACTACAATTAACAAAGAAAAAACCGTTTTTTCAAAAAATTCGGCTCTCGGCAGGGGGGGGCGCGCGCGTTGGCGGGGGTGGGCACGGGCGCGCACGCGCATGTGCACGAGGGCTGGGGTCGGCGCGGAAAAACCATACGCAAGTATTAACTTCGTTTTTTGGGCATGCGGCAAAAGCATTATAAAATTAAGACTAAGAACATTGCCCTCCATTACAAAAATTGAGATAACTACAATTAACATCAGAAAAGCCGTTTTTTCGAAAAATTCGGCTCCCGAAAGGGGCGCGCGCGCGCGTCGGCGGTTCCCGGCAGGGCTGCACGCGCGCGCATCGTCGGGTCCCGGCACAGGCGCGCACGCGCGCGAGGGCAGGGGTCGGCGCAGAAAAACCATACGCAAGGATTAACTTCATTATATTGGCATGAGGCAAAAGTATTATAAAATTAAGACTAAGAACATTGCCATCCATTACAAAAATTGAGATAACTACAATTAACATCAGAAAAAGCCATTTTTTCGAAAATTTCGGCTCCGGGCAAGGGCGTGCTCGCGCGTCGGATGGGTTCGGCACGGGCGCGCGCGCGTGTCGGCGGCTCCCGGTAGAGGCGCGCGTGCGCGCAAGGGCAGGGATCGTCACGGAAAAACCATACGCAAGGATTAACTTCATTTTTTTTGGCATGCGGCAAAAGAAATATAAAATTAAGACTAAGAACACTGCCCTCCATTACCAAAATTGTGACTACAATTAACATTAGAAAAAGCTATTTTTTCGAGAAATTCGGCTCCCGGAAGGGCTCGCGCGCGTGTGCGCGAGGGCTGGGATCGACGCGGAAAAATCATATGCAAGGATTAACTTTATTCTTTTGGCATGCGGCAAAAGCATTATAAAATTAAGACTAAGAACATTGCCGTCCATTACCAAATTGAGATAACTACAATTAACATAAGAAAAAAGCCTTTTTTCGAGAAATTTTTC